>JASVEL010011208.1:0-60690 GCA_032618575.1 Nicotiana noctiflora
GACCCATAGCCTATTTCAGCAAGGTTCTAGCACCAAGACACAAGGGAAAATCCATTTATGAGAAGGAATACATGGCCTTGCTCAATGCAGTGGAAAAGTGAAGACATTACTTGCAGTACAAGCACTTTGTGGTGAGGACTGATCACCACAGCCTGAAATACCTACTGGAGCAGAAAGTGACTACAGCCATACAACAGAAAGGACTTACTAAATTACTAGGCCTGGACTATGAAGTGCAGTATAAAAAAGGAGCTGAAAATAGAGTTACAGATGCCCTATCTAGGCAGAGGGAGGGCCTTGATGATTCAGATAACCTAGTGCAGGGGGCCTTGCTAACTATCAGCATTTCAGTTCCTACCTGGGTGCAAGATATCACTCAAAGCTATGAGGGAGATTCCCAAGCTACTAAAGTCATTTGTCAACTCGCAGTTACTCATCAAGGGCCTAGAATATGGCAGTACAATGCTAGCATACTCAGGAGGAAAGGGAAGATTTACATTGGTGAAAATGGTGAATTGAGAACTCAGTTAATATCTACTTTCCATGACTCACCCATGGGTGGACACTCAGGCCAGCTAGGAACAGTGAAAAGACTCTCACAAGTCTTTTATTGGCCAAGGATGAAACAGATGGTCAATGATTATTTGGCCAGCTGTGATGTTTGACTCAGGAACAAGGATGATCCTAGAGCCTATCCCAGTCTACTACAGCCCTTACCAATTCCAAACCAAGCTTGGAGTCAGATTAGCATGGACTTCATTGAAGGGTTGCCCAAATCCAACAACAAGGAGGTGATTCTTGTAGTAGTTGACAGGTTTACTAAATATGCACATTTTATAGCACTTGCTCACCCTTATACAGCAGCCACAGTTGCAGACCTATTCTGGAAGAATATACATTGTTTACATAGAGTTCCTGAGTCCATAGTCACTGACAGGGACAAGGTGTTTCTCAGCAATTTCTGGCAGTCCATGTTCAAGTTATTGGGAACACAACTGAGTTACAGCACTGCTTATCATCCTCAGAGTGATGGCCAAATTGAGAGGATCAACAAATATTTGGAAAACTATCTTAGGTGCATGACATCCAGCAGACCAACCCAGTGAGAGCAGAAGACCAACCCAGTGGGAGCAGTGGTTGCCTGCTGCAGAGTGGTGGTATAATACAAACTTCCATACCAGTCTGCAGTGTACTCCTTTTGAAGCATTGTATGGATACACACCACCACAACTTCCATTAGGACCATTATTGGAAATCTTGGTTCCAGCTGCAGAAGATACAGTACTGAGGAGACAGCAGATGCAACAACTACTAAAGGATAATCTTCATAAGGCTCAAGAAAGGATGAAACACTATGCTGACAAGAGAAGAACTGAGAGAGAATTTCAAGTAGGAGATATGGTATATCTTAAGCTCCAACCATATAGGCAGACCTCTATTGCATTAAGAAAGAATTTGAAGTTAAGCTCCAAATACTATGGACCTTATAAAATACTAGCTCACATAGGTGTGGTGGCCTACAAATTGGATCTTCCTCCTACATCAAAGGTTCATCCTGTTTTTCATGTTTCACTATTGAAGAAGAAAGTAGGTAACAAAGTAGTGGTGCAGACTGCTTTGCATGTTACAAATGATGATGGTCAGTTCCTTGTCAAGCCTGTTGCAATCTTACAAAGACAAATGATCAAGAGAAACAATGCTGCTGTGGTATGAGTGCTTATACAGTGGTCAAACCTATCACCGGAGGATGCCACATGGGAGGATTATCAGTTCATTAAAGCACAGTTTCCTGAATTCGACTCCAATCCTTGAGGACAAGGATTGTTTTAAGGGGGATGGTATGTAATGATCTAGAGGAAATGTAAGAGCTGTTGTTGATTAATTCAAACAAAGAAGAAGAAGTAAAGAGAAATAAAGAAGGAAGGCAGCGGGCAAAGGAGTAACTGAAAGAAGGAAAGAAGAGTAACAGAAAATCAAACCAACGGCTGAGATTAGAAGTTGGATTAATGAGTTTCAAGGGTGGAGATCTTGCCACGTCAGCTCAGCTCAGTTATTGCAAGAGCTGAGCATTGCAGACTGTGAGCTCTCTTCTCTCTCTCGATTTTCTTCCAGATTCTTTTCTTCTTCTTCAGTTTCTTCTCTTCTTCTTCTTCCTCATCTCACTGCTGATTCTCTTCTTCATTTCAGGTGAATCGTCAATGGCGGATTACTTAATTTTATTTTTCTTATTTTCATTGTAATAGTTAGCTTCTTAATTTTATCCGATAAACTAGAAAATTGTCCCAAAATCTTTTTTCTTCTATTTCTGTTTGTTCAGTTTGTTCATAGTTATCGCGATCATTACAAAGCATTATATTTATCCTTATACGATAAGAATGTTTTATCTGTTGTAGAGAGGACACACTACAAAAATCTCAATTAAAAGACGTTTCCATCCCACCCTCCTGTGTTTCAAATAAAAAAATAAAAAAGTGGTGTTTTATGTTTGAGAGTAGGTTCAAAGTAATCCCTTAAGTATGTACTGAGCAGTTTTTATCCTTTAAGTTTATCAAAGGTTAAAACCTTCGATTATCGTCAAATATTTAATGAACTATGTCTGTTAGATTTAACGAGACTTATGAATTTTTTTTTAAAGGGAACTCACATTGAGAGGTATAACTATTGTAGTTTATGTTACTTTTGATATATTTCTAGAGTCTTCAGCTCTTTGAGGTGCAATTATTATTATTTTTTACATCTTTTTGGTGTCTTGTGCAATTTTTGTATTGCAGTTTTTAAGATTTGATGGACTGTTGTGGTGTTTAAGGTTAAGTCTTTCTCTTTTTTCCTTTCTATAGTTTCCGTCAAATCCAACGATCATAAATTATTAAGCATTTGATAAAATAAACTTAAAAGGATAAAAAAAATTCAGTGCATATTTACGGGATTAGGTTAAAATCAATATTTGTCATCTTCTCTGTCAAATTACGATGCCAGTGTTATTTGGATCTTGTTTATCTCGTAAGTCAAAAAAAAATGTTTTACAACAAAAATAATAACATTTCAAACCTATGTTACTTAATAAATGCCTTTGATTTGTTAAATTAAATTAAATTAACATTTCATATAAAATTAGTAAAGTGACACATGGAATGGGCTGAACTCAAAATGGGATATTCGGGCCGAGAAAATAATACGGGTCTTTGCAATCGGATTAATAGACACTTTGTGATCACACTGAGCAAGAATTTGAAGATTATAGATTCGAAATTCTAGTTTTTTAAATTACTGAATTTTAAAATAATAATTAAAACATATCGTGAATTTTTTTTTTAAAAAGAGTCCTACACAAATTCGGCTAAAACATAAGCGAAGTGCTAGCTCTGTCCCTACTCATAACGTGTCAATCTATTTATTATATACAAAAATATAATACACCGCTCTTCTTGATTTGAAAAGATTGATCAAATATTTTCCTGCTGCAGTTATTGCTAAATAATTTCAATTTCTTATAGACAGAAAAGGCAGTAAAATATAAAGGTATAATGCTGAGGACAAAAAGATAATTAGCAATTTCATTTAATGAGTCTCTTTGGGGTGTTGATTTCATCGATCACAGGTTATATTGGAAAACAAATCTTTGCATAGGTCACCATAGAATCTGCACACCAAGTCAATAAAGACAGGACTTTTCAAATGTTTCCAACAGTATAGCAATTCTTCAACATCCATTAAATCACTCATTTTTCCTTCTTCAGCAATCATTTCAACCAAATAGTTCTCAAACCTTCTGCATGCATCTTCCACATCATTTCCAATCATTACTACTTCTCTTTTAGTAGCTCCACTCAATCTCACATAAGCAGGAGTTATTGGTGATGGCATTGGTCCTTTGATATGTCCTACACCCCAAAAAAATCAACACATTTTTAGCTAGTTATCAAAACAAATGAACATAAATACATAGTAAAATCAAGGAGAATCAATGTAAAGTAAATATACATACAATAAAATAAATTATCTAATATAATTTTCCAACGAAGGGACGTTGATTGACACCCCTTGGTTGAATGTGGCTCCATCACTAACCTAAAATATTGGGTCAAAATCAGCGAGCCTAGATTTGAAGCTAATGAGTTCAGAATTTTATTTTATTAGTTACTGATTTTTTAGACATGTTAATATAGACCAAAATTATTGGTTCAGTTGAACGCGTAAAAGACACGCGCTAGCTCCTCCTAGCCAAAATATATAGTGTAAAATTTAAAAGAAACCACAAATATACAAAATCAAATATGGAGTGTAAATTTAGAAGAACTTAAGCTAATAACTTAGAGAAAAATGCATTAGTTTTCACACGTATTTCAAAGTACAAAATAAAAATAGAAGGGGAAGTTGGATCATGTTGAGCGAGTTAGGTTTTTTTTTTTTTTTATTGACTCAATTTATTTTGGCGCAACAAAATTTTGGGCAAGTTGGTTGGTAACCCTTTTATTGATTTGATTCGTCTAAATGTTTACTCAATTTGCTCATTTGTCACCTCTACTTACCTGCATCACATAAATTCTTGAGCTCCATGACTTGATCCTCCTTTCTTGCTTGTCTTCTTATTGAACAAAACACTGATAAAACTTGTTTTCTATTTCTAGTGTTTGTATTGATTTCACATCTTGAAGGTCTAAATCTAAGCCTTCTTATAAATAGGGGCTTTCTTAATTTGAACTTCAACAGCTTTAGTATTTTCTTGCATGGATTTATAGGCTTGAATTTAAAGCAAAATGAATCGTTCACTTTCATTTTTGAATCAAGTACAAAGGAGAATAATGGTTTTTGGCTAATCTGATCTTGCTTTCAGTTTGGAATTGACATGATAACTGTGGGTGGTCTAAGATGAATTTGTTAACTTTCGTGTATTAAAGGGCATTCTTTTCTTTTTTTTCTTAAAAAAATTTAAGTTAATGAGTTGTGGTTTACACGTCTCTCATGTTGAAGGAAAAAAGGTGGTAAACCACGAAAGAAATGTTGTCAACTCTTAATGATTGTTAAGAAACGAAGAAATATGCACAAGCAAATAATAAGAATTTACAAATTACGAGAGCTTGATTTATGTATATGTAAAGTTGTAGATTGATCGTGACAATGCAGAGAAAATAACGGGTGAAATTAAAAAATAGAGATATTTGTAAATGGTAACTGAAATAGCCACAGTTTCAAAAGTAATCAAAATTTAACTAATTTTTCTATATGTAAAAATAAATTTGAATAAAAAACTATTCAAAATCCTGAAAATATTCCGGCATAATATGGTGGAGTTCAAATTCTTTACATGTGAACTTCCAACATAATATACTAGAGTTCCAGCATAAAATAATGGTTGAGAGGCAGATTCAGGATTTTAAGTTTATGGGTTCATGTCACAATCTCAAATTAATCTACAATAATAGATGGGTTCACAAAAATATAAACTTATAGAAATTTAATAAATAATAAAATTAACAAAAATACAGGATCTGCAAAAAAGTTATTGGGTTTCTGAGAACCCATATACCATACTCTAGATCCGCCGCTGCACTGGTCCAACATAGTATGCTGGAAGTTCATACAGGTTCACCAATCTCCAGTATATTGCTGAAACTTTTTATGTTGCAGCAAATAATGATTATTTTTTAAGGCGTAATGACTTCCTGGTCACTTAAACTTGCATCAGTTTGTATAGCCGTTACATGAACTTTTGAGTTTCTCATTAGAACACTTCAACTTGATGCAATGAATACTAATAAATATATTTGACTGTTGACAGTGCCTATATGAAAGCATCGCTATTGACATGGTTGAATTATGTGCAAATCATGCTATAAAAGCGCGTGAATAGTATTGTTTTTATTAAAAAAGAAAAAGAAAATAAAAAAAATTTCTCTTTCCCCGTTCTCTTTTCCCCTCATCTTCCCTACCAAACTTTCAAGATATCAACACCAAACTTCAAAAACCAGAAGAAAACTAGTCTCAATGCCTAGAAAACTAATCACTGACCACAACAAAGCCCTACACAAATCTACAAAAAATTATATTTAAGTTGACAGCCTTTCATTTATTCCAAATTTCCTGAAGAAAATAATGCTCAAGATATCTCCACAAAGAACAAGCAAACCCGTGTTCCAACAAATTTTCAACTCCAGATGATATAGTCTAAGTTCCAGATAAAACACCTCCAGATTACTATCCCTTCGAAATAGCCGCCGACTCGAGACCAAATACAAGTTGCTCGATTAATTAATTTTGGAGTTTTCAGAAGCGCAAGATAAAAATAGTCATCGACTTTGTGAAGACGCGGTTGGAAACTCGTCGGATCTATCTCTGTTGCAATCACTGAAAGCTAAGGAACTTGCATTAATACTAAGATTGGTGAAGGTTCTTCCTAGATAGGTGAAATTCAATTGAACTTCAGTCTCTATTATAAGAGCTTATATTTACAGTCTTCATTATCGAAGCTTTTGTTTACAATTCGTACTTTGGAGGTGAAGAATAAAGGAAGGGAAAGAGTAGAAAAAATAAAAATTTAATAAATAAATTTTGAAAAAAAGACCTTGAACATACATATGTCAATAAAATGTGAATGAATGGATGCTGTGGCTATATAAAATATTGAATTAATTTCATGTCAGAAACAATTGAACAACACGCACCAGCACAAGTGTTTATTAGTAGCCATTTTTTAAAAATAAAGGTGTTCAAATGGGAAACTCAAGAGTTCATGTATCGGCTTTACAAACCGATGCAAGTTTAAGTGGTCACGAAACCATTTCGCCTTTTTAATGACTTTGCAAACACTGACCATTTTCAATTACCAATCCAAAAATTAGCTAGCCCATGCTATTATCTCGAAAATAACTACGTTTACAAACTATCAGCTATGTTCATTGCGAAATTCTATCTTTGGACTTTAATTGGATGGACCAAACCTTTTTTTTCCAATGATATTTTTACATTCCTATGCCCTAGGAAACCTTATTACTCTCAACGTTTAAGGTTTGACTTAATTACACTTAATATACTAAATTACCAATTTATACCATAATTAATTAAGGGTATAACTAATTATTTATTTTTTATTTCTTAATTAAAGGAATCTGCACATTTTTCTCTCCTAACCCCTCAGCCCCACCTACATTTTACCCATACCCACATTCTTATTTACCATTTTCCATCTTCTGAAACCAAATTCTCCCTCTAAATTCACAACAAATTGAAGAAACCCTTCAACAAAGTCGGTTCCCCATCTTACTCCAGTTGAAGTTCATCAATGAAGAACAATAAAGTTCATCAAAATTAAAGTCAAATCTTCAAAGTTCATACACACATTTACCTTCAGCTTCAAATTTTCTCAACGAAGAAGAACAAACCTTCAAAGAGACACGAGAGCAACAATTCCACCATTGACAGCCATTAAAAAGCTTTGAAGCTTTGAATACAAATTTGGATTTTCAAAAAATATTATTTATTTTGATTGGGTGTTGTTGAAAATAATTGAGAATATGTTTTGGAGTTTATATCTCAATTTTGAGGGGTTTTGGTGAAGATTAGACTTTGTTTTGACTGAATGAAGAAGAAGAAGAAGAAGAAGAAGAAGAAGAAGAAGAAGAAGAAGAAGAAGAAGAAGAAGAAGAAGAAGAAGAAGAAGAAGAAGAAGAAGACATATTGCAGAAATTGTAGACTATTTTTTGCATAAACGTTTATAGATGTTTTAATCATTTTGGATTTGTGAAAGTAGAAAATAATGCATCTACAATCAGAATACAAATAATCTACAATTTATCTACAAAATATCTACAAACTAGATACATTGAATTTTAATATCCCAATTCCGATTTCAATTGTAGCATAATTGGCATTTTTGACATAATTGCATTTTTTGCAGAAGATTTGAAGAAGTTTTAATCATTTTTGATTTGTGAAAAGAAAATAAAGCACCTACAACTAGAATACAAATAATTTAAAATTTATTTAAAAAATATCTACAAACTGGGTATATTGAATTTTTATGTAACGACCTGACTGATCGTTTTGCATTTTAGAACTCCATTCCCCTAAATATAACTTTCCGCACCTGCTGTAACTAATTTATGACTTGCAGGAATGGGTGATTCGGAAGTTGAAAGAGTTTTGAGTAAGAATAAGTCCAATTGCTTCTTTAAGTTTCTCTAAACAGGTCAAGTTTGACTTCGGTAAACTTCCTTGGGAAACAGACCCAGAGTCATGATTTGATGATCCCGGAGGGTCCGTGGAAAATATGGGACCTGGGTGTATGCCCAAAATTTGATTCTGAAGCTCGAGTAATGAATTTTTATGTGAAATTGTTAAATTAAAGTTTTAAAGATTTAAATAAACTAAGAAATCATTGTTTTCCTAGGTAACAGGCTTGGATTTTTATTCCGAAACTTAGTACAGGTTTGAAATATAAGTTAAGACTTACCCGTAAAATTTGGTGTCAATACGAGTAGTTTAAGAGCATTTTGACCTGTTATAAGAAAATTAAGAACTTGAAGTTCAATGATTTGGTTCAATTGGTTTTGGAGTTCGATTGTTCGATTTAGTATTATTTTGAGTGTTTCAAGCATTCGAGTAGGTCCTCCTAGTGATTTCAGATTTGTTAGTGTCTTCGGACGGGGCACGGGAGCCCTAAGCGTGAAAGGAGCGAGGCTCGAGTGAAGTTGAAACTTGAAAAAAGGACTAAAGTTTGCTGCTTCTGTCATAGCCGCATCTACGGTTCTTGGACCGCAGAAGCGGTATTGCAGATGCACCCTGCTCATTGCAAAAGCAGAAGGGGCCAGGCCTAGGGGAAACCGCAAAAGCGGCCCAGAGACCGTAGAAGCGGTCCACCTTCCCCAGGCCCTGTACCGCAGTGTCACGACCCGGATTTTCCACCATCGGGTTCGTGATGGCACCTACTCGTGGTTGCTAGGCAAGCCAATTTACTTACCATTTTCATTAGTAAAGTTATTTTATTGACAATTTATAGTTTCAGTAATAATAAGAACAATAACTGCGGAAGTCTAATTTATAAGTCTGAAATAAATACGGAGAAATCAACAATATCCTCTACCCCAAGATTTGGTATCACATACTCATGAACCACTAAGAATAACTTAAATACAGGGGTCTGACAGAAATATAACAGCTGTCTGTCTCGAAAACAATGAGGCAACAGTAAAAATAAAAAAAATAAGAAGAGACACCGGCCTTGTGGACGTCTGCAAGGCTACCTCAGTCTCGTGATAATAAAATCCTACTCCCGAACTACTGCTGCTACTGCTGCTCAAAACCTGGACCAGTGCAAAAATGCACAGAAGTATAGTATATGCACAACCGACCCCATGTGCTGGTAAGTGTCTAGCCTAACCCCAGCGAAGTAGTGACGAGGCTAGACTGGACACCACATAAACCTGTGCAGTTATAAATATATAGCGGAAATCGAATATCAAGTAATTAACAACATGGGAGGGGGAACATGCTATGGGGAAATACAATTAACAATAGCCTAGAGTAACAACCGAATCAACTTAAATCCACAATGAAACAATAAACCAATATACAGATATAACCACAGGATATCAACTACTGTTGCGGTGTGCAACCCACTGCATAATTACCATTGTTGCGGTGTGCAACCCGCTCCATAATACTACTGTTGCGGCATGTAACCCGACCCATATTATTTATCATTTATCATTGTTGCGGCGCGCAACCCGCTCCTCAGTATCATTTGTTGCGGTATGCAACCCACTCCTCAATTTCATTTAACAGTCTGATTCTCCAAGGAACAGTCACAATCGAGGGACACACAGCAAACAAATACATGGAAAACATCCCGGTAAGGGAGTATAATTAACAGTTCAATCATCTCGGCAAAGGAGAATACAATAAATACTTACGTCCCGGCAAGGGAATAATCAACAACGTTTCATTCCTTACTATTCTTATCTTATAATTCACTTTACTATTCTGAGCCAACACACCGAAGAATTTAATAATAATTTACTATTCACACGTTATTTACAATATATAGACATCCTCCAATGAACATGGAATTCACAGCCAGCTCATGATAATCACATTATAAGGACTTACGGTCATGCTAGACACCAATGTATAGATACTCATCATCATGCCTATACATCATACTCGATCACATAGAAATTAGAAGCAAGACTCAAATATTATTCCCTAAAGCTACGGTTAGACCAAACACTTACCTCAAAGCCTCGAAATCCGCTTAATCCTCAACTATTGCTTTACCTCGTGATTCAACCTCCAATTCAGTTATATCTAGGCATAATCAATTTAATATTATCAATAAATACTTTGATGTTCTAAATGTCAATACCACACAAGAGGGGGTGGGATGATGATTTGTGTGGTACCTAACTTTTGCTTAAACTGCTTCTAGAAGGACCTAGTTCTTCTAGGTGTACACATAACTACTGTTTGCGGAATTAAAAGTACATATAATAAATAAAATCGAGATTTTTACGTGGTAAACACATGGCTCAAAAGGTGAAAAAACCATGACCTACTACTAAGTAGGATTTTCCCAAACTTCCACTAAAATCACTTAGCCAAAACTGCATTTACAAAACTCATTGTAAATCTAAGGACTAACTCTAATCCCGTTGTGGCAACCAGCCTCTAACTGCCGCGACAACTTCAAGTTAACTCTAACTTGAATACTCAAAATACCGATAAAATTGCTTCTATAAAAGCTGAATGGTACAATATGAAAACACCTACTACAATTGAACTAGAAATAAAGAAGACACATAAACCTCTTTATGGAGCTGATTCTTCAATCTTGTTCATGTAGCTTCTGGTTTGCACACTTGAATCACACACGAATTGCTTGCAAAAAGCCCTGCTATTTTACTTCCAATTCACATTTAACTTCTGCGTTTTTGTGAAACACTTTAATGTGAGAACATTCTGCAATTTATAGAGTTAGTATATGAAGAAATAACTAGAGTTCTGATGCAACTCTTCCTTGGTGGAAGAGTTCTAGTTGATTTCAATTTCTAACTCCTTCCTTATCTTTAATTGTGTTCTCTTTGATTAAGGAGTCCTTAACATTATCAATTATGCTACCTTTTTTATTAGGAGATATTAAATACACCATATTAAGCTTATCTCAATTACGTGCAACCCATATGCTCAAATTTACCCGTTATTGTGCACTTGAGGGATGGACCACTGGATGGACCGGGTTCATCATGAGTTCCTTTGTCAGTCTTCAAAACTAACCTTTACTTGGGCCAACAAATTCCCCATTTTTGATGATGACAAACTTTGTGCTTTTCATAAGCTTAACCCTATTTCAACTCAGCTCAACATCAACACAATGTTAGAAGCATTTTTCCTTTTATTGGTTATCATCAAGAACCAGGTACATTAGGTTATAAACATCACTGTTCAAAGTGTAAACATCACTTGTATAAAGCACAACTTTTTTTCCCCTTTGGCATCATCGAAAAGTTGCATAAAAATGTGAGATAACTAGATTTTAAAGCTTACTCATGGTCATCGGGGCTACTTCATATGCAAACATGGATTAATCATCATAGATCAAACTAATAATTTTAACCATCAAAGAAATATAAACAAACAGTTAGAGCAAAAATGGTGAACTTTATTGATGATTGATATGATTCTACCACAAAGCATAAGAAGAAATAAAAATATTGAAAACATGAGCATAAGAAACAAAACGTCCCGAACTGGGTCACTGGTTTATCTACATTTGGCTGGGAGTCTTAAGGCTTGGAATAGGTAGGGCTGAGTTATTTGCTTGGAGAAGTTTCAGCATGTGTTGAAGAATCCCACCATTCTTCTCATTTTCCCTTGCAAGTTCAGTTCTGAGAACATCTCTCTCAGATTCTACCTCAACCAACCGTGTTTTCAGCCTTGCTATCTCAATATCCATTGCCTCACTCTCCTGTACCAAGACTCTAACTTTTCTATTGATATGTGTCTTTTTAGATGAACCAGGTTCATTAAGAATAACATTGAATTCATAATCTCAAGCAAGCAAAGTATTAACCCAATTTCTTCATAGGTACCTTGAAATGTGCAACCATAATTGTGAGAATGAAACCATAGGGAAGGGCATGCATTTTGGTATCCTTGATAACTTTATCAGTAGGTCCGCGAGGGTTTCCTATTCAGATGGAACATGTTCATCTATATTTTTCCAAGTTGAACCAACCCCTCAGCAGCTTCGCTAGACCCACTTCCCTCCGTTTTGCTCCCACTCTCTTCTATTTCACTAAATTCCTCTCTCCAAACAATCATTGCACCAATTTCTTTTGTTACACCAACAAGAGTAGGTCAATAATCAACCACTCTTGTACCCTTTCCCCTCACAACACTCCTAGCACCCTTGCTCTCTTTTTTGTTTCCCTTTTTATTACCAACTTCTCCAGATTATGTAATCTCAACACATGTTATACATCCTACAAATCTATTCTCCAAATTTACAGCAACTTTAGAAATTGTCTCGGAAGAAACTTTAGAGTCAGAAGATACCTGTTCAGTTTTGAAAGACCTACTTTCTTCCCCCATAGTGGCAGACTTAAATGAATATTTAGATTTTTCGGATTATTCTTCCCTACCGACTTTTAATTGCTTGTTTATTTTCTTGATCAGCTCTCATTCAGCGACTATAGTATGAGCCATCATCTTTACTCTACTTTTCTTAGAGATTGGTGTTGTAGAAGGTTTAGAAGTGGTTTCCTGTGGTGGTGGTGAGGTATTTTTAGAAGTGTTCGACATATCTGGGCTTGGGTATGGAAGAGAAGAGAAGAGAATTAGGATGTGCTTGGAAGATGAAACAAGAATGAGAGTTTTTGACGGCATGAGAGAGATGAAGTAAGCAATACACTAAAGCTGATCAATATATTGAGGAATAATTGATGGGGTAACTACAGCTCTTCAGACTCTTAGAAGTTTAATCAAACTAAAATTCAATTTTGAAGAGACGTTGGAGTGTATCCCTATAATCTAGGTACTTCCATTCAGTTGGGACTCTTTTGAACGGGACTGATTCACTTGTAACGGATAAGTCCAAAAGGAGTTTGGTATTTGGTAGGACTCTGCTCATGATCCAAATATAGTTATTTCAAATTATGAACCAGGTTCTTCAGTGATAATTCTCTTGTGTGAGTCTAAATTTGCCAAAATAGAGAAAATATCATTAGAGATTAATGAGTCATTTTAACACATGGCACAAGAGTATACTATGGAAAGTATAAGACTGAGCAATATTTAATCTAATTATACACAATTTACAGACTTACTAACCAAATTTGTTTTTTTCATTTTTTTTTCGTTTAACCTTGAAGTGGTCCTTTTAGGTGATCTTAATCATCCCTAATTCCATCATGGTCCTCTCAAAGTTATCTCTATTTAAGGCTTTTATGAAGATGTCAGCAATTTCTCATAGTTGTCCCTAAAAAAATGGTGCCTAACATCTATGTGCTTAGTTCTCTTATGATGAATCGAATTTTTGTCATACTAATAGCACTAGTGTTATCAGAAAATATATGGATGCAACCAACATCAATTCCAAAGTTCAATAATTCTTGTTTGATCCACAACAATTGAACACACCATGAAGTAACATCAACATACTCAACTTCAGTTGTAGATAAGGCCATTGAATTTTGCCTTTTTGGTAGCTTATGACACAATACATGAACCAAGGAAGTGTGCCATACTTGGGTTGCTCTTCCTATCCACTAGAAAACCTGAAATCAAGCACAAACACCTACTCTACACACAATGTCAGGTTTGCTAGTAGTGAGATATAAAAGAGAACCAATCATTTCCCTATACAACTTCTGATCAACAGATGAACTAGGTTCATCTATAGCTAATTTTGTGGATGTTGCAATAGGAGTGTCAATTTCTTTACATGTTCTTCCTGGTTTTGTTACTAAGAAATAGGTTCGTGAGAGGTTCCCTCGAGGTTTGAGGATCAATTCCTCTCTAGTCAGTTCCCCCTGTCATGTTGCCCTGGGTAGAAAAACCTGTTCCATCACATGTTCTTTCTTCTGGTGCAGCTATAGTCTGGGCTGTGATTTAACAATTTGAATTTCTTTTCAACCCGATCTTTCATTATCTTATTCCTGCCTCTTAGAAAGAATGTTATAACATATATATATTTTTTCACGCATAGTTATTTTACTGTATATCCTATAAGCTTTACTATATGAAGAATATCTCATGAATACTCCCTCATCAGTTCTGAGATCATACTTACCTAGGGAGTCTTTGTCATTATTATGCACAAAACACTTGCGTATAAATGCCTTAAGATGGGATATATTCAGCTTTCTCCCTTTAAGTGACTCATAGGAAATATTCTTAATAAAAGATCTAGTCATGCAACTATTTATGATGTAGCATGCAAATATTAAGCAAACTTAGCAATTTAAAATTCAGTTCCATGATCAGACCTTATTGATGCAAGTTGATTACCTAGTTGTTTCTAATTTTTTCTTACAAAAGAATTAAACATGTCAAATGCTTCATCTTTAGATATTAAAAATAATGTCCAAGTAAACCTAGAGTAATCATAAACAAGCACCGTCACATATCTTTTACCACTTCTGCTTAATGTTCTTGTTGGACCATAGAGATCTATATGGTCCAGTTCTATCATTCTGGTGGTACTTACCACTTTCTTACATTTAAAAGAGAATCTTACCTGCTTCCCCATTGCACAAGCCTTACAAACTTTGTCTTCCTTGAACTTGATATTAGGCAGCCCTATCACCAAGTCTTTTGTGACGACCTGGTCCGTCGTCATGAGAATTACCACCCCGTTATGTTTTAATTATATGTTTTATGCTTTTATATCAGTGTTAGAGTCTATCGGGGGAGTTAGGAGTGAATTGGATTGAAAACGCGACATATAGCCTTTTTGAAGGAAACTTGAATATGGAAAGTCAACCTAGAGTTGACTATTTAGTTAGAGGGCTCGAAATCAGATTATGATGATTTGAAATATGGAAAGTCAACCTAGATTCTGTGATATTGACATTCTAGTTTTACTACCAGTCCGTAGCTATTACTGTTATCATGATATTTCCAATCTCTGGAACTTCGATATTACTGTTTTCAACTGAAAAATGATAAAAGAGTTTTCAACACTACTTTTGAGCATGCGAGGCAGCATTTGCATATTAGCTGTCTGGTAGTGGATTGAGTTGCACGCCTTAGCGTATATTCATGATATTGTGCTTGGGCTGTAGGAGCCCCTCCGGAGTCTGAACCCCCACAGTGAGCACGGACCCAAATTGGATTGGGCTACGCGCCGTAGCGATCATATCATACATTGCATTGCATTTAGCTACATCTGCTAGCTGTTATACTTTGTTGTTGATATTGTGTTGGTTCTCTATTGTTGATATTGAACTGTTACAGGGTAGTGGTTACAGCTTTACATAGTGATTTATTGTGGATTTCTTATCTACGCTGTCTTACCCCTATTTATTACCACTGAGTCTGACAGTACTCATTTTACTCCCTGCACCTTGTGTGAAGATCCAGGTACCTCTCAGCAGTCCTGATCCGGTAGCTGTTCGAGGCATTGTGCGGGATAGTCGAGGTAGCTGTAGCTTCCGCAGGACCTGACTCCCCTTCTAGCTGTCTTTTCAGTTCTTGTTGTCATGTCTTTCTGCACTGAGTTTTGTAGTAAACCTTATTATACTTATGTTCTTTAGAGGCTCATGACTCTTGACCCCTCGGTCTTTTGGGGAGTTGTACTATTTTGGGACTTTGTTCCCTGGTTTGGTATTTTCTATAAATGTTGACTCGTAGTTGTTATGTTTAATTTGGATAAAGTGAGCTTCTAGCTCCGTAATTGTTGTTGATTGGTCGATTTGGCCTAGCAGTGTGCTGGGCGCCATCACGACCGGGTTTGGGGTCGTGACAAGTTGGTATCAGAGCCTAGGTTTACTAGGCCTCATGAGTCTTGAGCCAGTTGGTAGAGTCTTGTGGATCGGTACGGGGACGCCTGTACTTATCCTCGGGAGGCTGCGAACCTTTAGGAAACACTTCACTTTTCTTGAACTTTATCGTGCGATCTTGTTGTTCTGAAAATTGAACTTCTATATTCTATTCTCTCGCAGATAGCGAGAACACGAGCATCAGGACGAGGTGGACGACCTCCATTGCCACCTGCTAGAGGCCGTAGGCGCGGTCGTGCTAGAGGTAGAGGTAGAGGTAGGGTAGCTGAGGTAGTGACAGCTGACCCACCCGTTGTACATGTTCAGGAGCAGCCCCTAGTGGTTGATGCTCCAGCAGCCCCAGTTCAGGCCCAAACTATATCTATTGCTATTCCTGGTCTTTAGGAGACTCTTGCTCAGATATTATCGGTGTGTTCCAGTTTGGCTCAGGTACTACTGCAGCGACATCTCAGACAGGGGGTAGTTAGCAGACCCCTGCAGCTCGCACACCTGAGCAGGTTATTCAGGGACTTCAGACGCCAGAGACGGTCCCCGCTCAGGTGGTTGCACTAGTTATTCCTCCAGCTGCACCAGCTCCAGAGCATATGGTTCGGGCTATGCCCAACGACGAGCAGCGTCGTCTTGAGAGATTTGGTAGACTCCAGCCGCCCTATTTTAGTGGCGCTAAGGGCGAGGATGCCCAGGTTTTCTTAGATAAGTGTCAGAGGATGCTGCGTACGGCTGGTATTCTTGAGTCCAGCGGAGTTTCATTTACTACCTTTCAGTTTACCGGTCCCGCATTTGATTGGTGGGAGGAGTTTGAGAGGCGTAGGCCTGCAGGAGCAGCACCTCTCACATGGCAACAGTTCTCTACTCTCTTCCTAGAGAAGTATGTACTACAGTCCCGTCGCGAGGAGCTTTGTCACCGGTTTGAGTGGTTGGTTTAGGGCGATATGTCAGTGACCCAGTACGAGCTTAGATTCACACAGTTGTCTCGGCATGCCACATGGATGATCCCTACTGATAGGGTGAGGATTAGGAGGTTCATTAATGGCCTCAACTACTCCATCCATATTCTTATGAACAAAGAGAGAGTTCTATCATCATCTTTTGAGCAGGTTGTGGATATGGCACGCTCCATTGAGGCGGATCATCGCCGAGAGAGGGAGGAGCGGGAGGCCAAGAGGCCTCGTGGTTCTGGTAGTTTCAGTGGTGCTCCATCTAGAGGGCATTTCCAGCAGGGCAGAGGTCGCTCATCTAGACCTTCTCATTCAGGCCACCCTGAGCAGAGCAGAGGTTCTTATGGTCGTGGTCGATAGGGATTTCAGCAGGGTCAGTCTTCACTTAGTGCCCTCCCAGCCCAGAGTGCAGCAACTACTTCTTCTGCCTAGGTTTCTTCTGCGGCGAGGGGTTACCTTTAGTCCCCTTCTCCAGCACCAGGTGCTTGTTATGAGTGTGGTGAGTTTGGCCACATGTGGAGGCAGTGCCCTCGACTCCGTAGGGACAGGGCTCAGCAGATGGATCAGCCCTCATCTTCAGCACCATCTCAGGCTAGTAGAGGTGGAGGTCAGTCTTCTCATGGTCGCCCCAGAGGCGAGGAGAGATCCGGTGGAGGCCAGGCACGATTCTATGCACTCCCTGACAGATGTGACGTAGTTGCCTCCGATGCAGTGATTACAGGTATCATTCTGTCTGTCACAAAGAAGCCTCTGTTCTATTTGGTCCAGGGTCCACATATCCATACGTGTCCTCTTATTTTGCACATTATTTGGGTGCGACTCATGGTAGTCTTGATTTACCTGTTCATGTATCCACTCACGTGGGTGATACGATTGTTGTGGATCATGTCTATAGATCATGTGTTATTTCTATTGGGGGTCTGGAGACCCAGGCAGATCTATTATTGTTGGGAATGGTGGACTTTGATGTTATCTTGGGTATGGACTGGTTGTCTCCATACCATGCTATATTGGACTGTCATGCTAAGACAATTACGTTGGCTATTCTTGGTATTTCTCAGATTGAGTGGCGGGGTTCGACTGATTTCGTCCCTAGCCGTGTCATTTTGTTCTTAAAGGCTCAGAAGATGGTTGAAAAAGGGTGTTTGTCGTACTTAGATTTTGTGAGAGATGTGGGAGCTGAGTCTCCTAGCATTGATTCTGTACCTGTTGTGAGGGACTTTCCAGATGTATTCCCCTCAGACCTGCCGGGCATGCCGCTGGACAGGGAAATTGATTTTGGCATTGACCTGGTGCTGGGCACTCAACCCATATCTATTCCTCCTTATCGGATGGCACCAGCTGAGTTGAAAGAACTGAAAGAGCAGCTTCAGGATCTTCTAAATAAGGGTTTCATCCGCCCTAGTGTGTCCCCGTGGGGTGCATCGGTGTTATTTCTTAAAACGAAAGATGGTTCCATGCGAATGTGTATTGATTATCGGCAATTGAACAAGGTAACAGTGAAGAACAAGTACCCTCTACCACGCATTGATGATTTGTTTGATCAGTTACAGGGTGCGAGGGTGTTTTCTAAGATTGATCTTCGTTCAGGCTACCATCAGCTGAAGATCAGGGACTCTGATATTATGAAGACTACATTCAGGACCAGATATGGTCGCTATGAGTTCCTTGTGATGTCTTTGGTCTGACCAACGCCCTAACAACATTTATGCATATGATGAATAGTGTGTTCAGACCCTATTTGGATTCGTTTGTGATTGTGTTCATTGATGACATTCTAGTCTACTCCCGTAGTCAGAAGGAGCATGCTCAGCATTTGAGTATTGTGTTGCAGAGATTGAGGGAGGAGAAGCTGTATGCTAAATTCTCCAAGTGCGAGTTTTGGCTCTTGCCAGTAGCATTTCTGAGACATGTGGTGTCTCGTGATGGTATTCGTTGATCCGAAGAAGATAGAGGCGGTGCAGAGTTGGCCTAGACCGTCCTCAGCTACAGAGATCAGGAGCTTTCTTGGCTTGGCGGGATATTATCGTCGGTTTGTTCAGGGATTTTCATCCATTGCTTCTTCTTTGACTAGGTTGACTCAGAAGGGTGCACCATTCGTGTGGTCGGATGAGTGTGAGGAGAGATTTCAGAAGCTCAAGACAACTTTGACAACAACTACAGTGTTAGTATTACCGTCAGCTTCAGGTTCTTATACTATTTACTATGATGCCTCGAGAGTGGGGATAGGTTGTGTGTTGATGTAGGAAGGTAAGGTGATTGCTTATGCTTCTCGGCAGTTGAAGCCACATGAGAAGAACTATCCTGTTCATGATTTGGAGCTAGCTGCCATAGTTCATGCCTTGAAAATTTGGAGGCATTATTTGTACGGCTTGTCCTGTGAGGTGTATACCGACCATCGTAGTCTCCAGCACTTGTTCAAATAGAAAGATCTTAATTTGAGACATCGGAGATGGCTTGAGTTGCTTAAGAATTATGACATTACAATTTTATATCATCCAGGGAAGGCCAATGTGGTGGCCACTGCTTTGAGCCGGAAGGCGGTCAATATGGGGAGAGTTTGGCATATATTCCAGCTAAGGAGAGAGCATTTGCTTATGATATTCAGGTGCTAGCCAATCGGCTTGTGAGGTTAGACATTTCAGAGCCTAGCAGGGTGTTAGCTTGTATTGTATCTCGGTCTTCTCTATGTGATCATATTCGTGAGCGCCAGTATGATGATCCACATTTGGTTGTCCTTAGGGACAGAGTTCAGCAAGATGATGCTAAAGATGTCACCATTGATAGTGACGGTGTATTGAGGATGTAGGGCCGGATATGTGTACCCAATGTTGAAGGCCTTCGTGAGTTAATTCTGGAGGAGGCCCATAGCTCGCGGTATTCTATCCATCCAGGAGCCGCGAAGATGTATCAAGACTTGAAACAACACTATTGGTGGAGAAATATGAAGATGGACATTGTCAGACATGTAGCACGGTGCCTCAACTGTCAGCAGGTTAGGTACGAGCATTAGAGGCCCGGTGGTGTATTTCAGTGCATTGATATTCCTGAGTGGAAGTGGGAGAGGATCACCATGGACTTTGTTACTGGACTCCCTCGGACTTCGAGGAAGTTTGATTCTGTGTGGATGATTGTTGATCGGCTGAATAAGTCCGCACATTTCATGCCAGTTAGTACTACTTACTCATCGGAATGGTTGGCAGCGATCTTTATTCGGGATATTGTCCGGTTGCATGGGGTCCCAGTGTCTATCATATCCGACATGGGCACTCGGTTCACTTCTCAGTTTTGGAGAGCATTTCAGCGGGAGATGGGTACGCGGGTTGAGTTAAGCACCGCATTTCACCCCCAGACTGACGGGCAGTCTGAGCGCACTATTCAGATCCTGGAGGATATGTTGCGAGCATGTGTGATTGATTTTGGTGGTTTGTGGGATGAGTTCTTACCACTTGTTGAGTTTGCCTACAACAACAGTTATCAGTCGAGTATTCAGATGGCCCCGTACGAGGCATTGTATGGCAGACAGTGTAGATCCCCTGTGGGATGGTTTGAGCCTGGTGAGGATAGATTGATATGGAATGAGTTAGTTCAGGATGCTCTAGATAAAGCGAAGTTGATCCAGGAGAGGCTTCGCACAGTACAGTCTCGCCAGAAGAGTTATGCAGATCGTAAAGTTCGAGAATTGTCTTTCATGGTTGGTGATAGAGTATTGTTGAAGGTTTCACCCATGAAGGGTGTCATGAGGTTCGGGAAGAAGGGGAAGCTGAATCCCAGGTACATTGGTCCTTTTGATATCCTTAGGAGGGTTAGAGAGGTGGCATATGAGTTGGCCTTACCACCCAGCTTATCCAACGTTCATCCAATATTCCATGTATCTATACTCCGGAAGTACATTGGGGATCCATCTCATGTATTAGACTTCAGTACCATTCAGCTTGATGGTGATCTATCCTATGACGTGGAGCCTATTGCTATTTTGGGTCGTCAGGTGAGAAAATTGAGGTCCAAGGACATTGCATCAGTTAAGGTTCAGTAGAGAGGTCGACCCGTGGAGGAGGCCACTTGGGAGATCGAGCAGGAGATGTGGAGCAGATATCCTCACTTGTTTGAGACTTCAAGTATGTTTCTTGACCTACTCGAGGATGAGTGTTTGCTTAAGAGGGGGAGAATGTGACGACCTAGCCCGTCGTCATGGGAATTACCACCCCGTTATGTTGTAATTATATATTTTATGATTTTATATCAGTGTTAGAGTCTATCGGGTGAGTTAGGAGTGAATTGGATTGAAAACGAGGCATATAGCCTTTTTGAAGGAAACTTGAATATGGAAAGTCAACTTGGAGTTGACTATTTAGTTAGAGGGCTCGGAATCGGATTCTGATGATTCGATTAGTTCCGGGAGGTGATTTGTGACTTAGAGGAGCGATCGGAATTGAATTTGGAGGTCCGGTGTAGAAATAGGCTTGAATTGGCTAAGGTTGAATTTTGGCGAAATCCGAACGGTTGGCGATATTTTGATCCTGGGGTCGGAATGGAATTCTAACAAATCTTGTAGCTTCATCATGTGATTTTGGATATGTCCGCAAATTTTCAGGTCATTCGGACGTCGTTTGGTCCGGTTTTTGATTGAGTGTTAGTTTTGGAAGTTTTGAAGAAACTTAGGCTTAAATCCGTGTGTAATTGGTGATTTTGATGTTTAGGATGGTGTTTTTATGATTGGAACAAGTTCGTGTCGTGTTTTGGATTATGTTGGTGGTTTTCGTTGGGGTCCCGGGGGCCTCGGGGTGAATCCGGACCATCATCCGGCATTTTGAAACATGAAAAATTCTGCAGAAAAATTGCAGAAACTGTGCAGAAATTAAGCCATCGCGTTCGCGAGGGCAAGGCCCACGTTCGCGTAGGCAGGGGTATCTTGGTCATCGCATTCGCGAGGGACGGTAATGCATCCGTGTAAGAGGAAGTTAGAATGCATCGCGTTCGCGTGGGAGAAGGCTGCGTTCGCGAAGGAGGATCAGGCGAAGCCACGCGTTTGTGTGAGAGCCTACGCGTTCGCGTAGAGGAAAACCCGGCGGCTAGGGAGAATGGCCTTCGCGGATGCGTGACTATATCTCGCATTCGCGATGAAGGAAAGGGGCAAGGCATCGCGTTCGCGTGAGGGGCATCGCGAACGCGTAGGGTTAAATTTCCTGGCAGTGAATTATAAACCAGAACAGACCAGTCGCGATTTTTAGTGTTAAAACCTTCATTTTTGAGTTCTAGAGATAGAGACTCACGGGAGATTGCTGGGAAATCATCGGGTGTTCGTCGGAGGTAAGTTTTGTGACTTAATTACATCATTTTATCATGAAATCCTTGGTTAATTCTCTGTAAATGGAAGATTTAAGGTGGGTTTTAGCCCTAGGCCTAAAATTGAAGAAAAACACTGATTTGAGTGGGCAAATGGAGTCCGATTTTGGTATATTTTATATGCCTAGACTCGTTTTGAGACGAAGGATCCGAATATGTGACTTTCGTAATTTTTCGAGAAGCGTACCGAAAGTTGGGTTTTGGAAACTTTGGGAATTTTGATGTAAATTGAGTTGTTTTGACTGGGTGTCGTCCCATTGGCCTAATTTGTTATGTTTCTACTATATTTGATCAGATTCTATGCGTGCGGAGCTTGATTATCGTGGCAAGGGCATCACGAAGTAGTCGTCAAGCTGTATTGAGGTGAGTAATAGATGTGGGTGATGACCAGCAGGTTCAAAACCCCGGTATACCACTTTGTGACGCTATATAGCGGCGAGACACGTACTCTCTTGTGAGTGCGGGGTCGATTGTGATTGGGGACTATGGCTTAGTCTGACCTGTTGATACTGTGTTATGATATTGGCTATTCTTGAGCCGTCGAACCTCTTTCTCGGATGGTTGCATATTATATAATGATATTGGCTACTCTTGAGTCGTTGAACCTCCTCATTGGACGGTTGAGTATACTTATGGGCTGTGAGCCAGTTATTGGGATCCTGCGAGGATCGTTATCATTGTTCTGTGATATTGACAGCCTAGTTTTACTACCGGTCTGTACCTACTACTGTTATCATGATTTTTCCAATCTCTGGAACTTTGAAATTACTATTTTCAAATGAAAAATGATAAAAGAGTTTTCAAAACTACTTTTGAGCCTGCGAGACTGCATTTGCATATTAGCTGACTGGTAGTGGATCGAGCTGCGCGCCGTAGCGTATATTCATAATATTGTGCTTGGGCTGTAGGAGCCCCTCCGGAGTCTGAAACCCCACAGTGAGCACGGGTACCCAAATTGGATCGGGCTACGTGCCGTAGAGGTCATATTACACATTGCATTGCATTTAGCTACGTCTGCTAGCTATTATACTTTGTTGTTGATATTGTTTTGGTTCTCTACTATTGATATTGAACTGTTACAGGGTAGTGGTTACAGCTTTACATAGTGATTTATTGTGGATTTCTTATCTACGTTGTCTTACCCCTGTTTATTACCACTGAGTCTGGCGGTACTCATTTTACTCCCTGCACCTTATGTGCAGATCCAGGTACCTCTCAGCAGACCTGATCCGGTCGCCGCTCAGAGGCATTGTACGGTATAGTCGAGGTAGCTGCAGCGTCCGCAGGACTTGACTCCCCTTCTAGCTGTCTTTTCATTTCTTGTTGTCATTTCTTTCCGTACTGAGTTTTGTTATTGTGATGACCCAAAGGGTTATCACCTGCTTTCCTCACTTGTTCCGCACTTCCGAGGCCTTGAAATCCTCATTCTATGTTGCCTCGATTTACGTGCACAATCCGGGCATGTAGCCGGAAAGATATTGTGATAGAATATATGAATTCTATGACAAACCTGAGGAAACATGATATTAATATTAATATGGTTGACTTCGGTCAACATATTTGGTAAACGGACCCGGACCCGAGATCGGATGGTCCCGGAAGGTCCGTAGGAAAATATGGGACTCGGACATGCGTCCGGAGTCGAATTTTGAGGCCTAGAGCCTAAGTTATGGATTTTTCTGTGAAATTGTTTTTGCTGTAATTATTAAAGGAAAATAAATTAAATGACCTTGGTATCGGGCTCGTATTTTGGTTCCGATGCCCGGTACAAGTCTTAAATTTTATATTTGTGCTTTCTGCAAAGTTTGGTGACATTTGGATGTCGTTTGACATGTTTTGGACCTTGAGTTCCAAGTTTGAAAGTTTTCAAAAACTAAAAGAATGATAATCATGAACTTGAGGCTTGATATGATGAAATCGATGTTATATTGGCGATGTGATCGCACGAGCAAGTTTGTAATATGTTTTTGATGTTGTGCACATGTTTGGTTTGGAGCTCGGGGGCTCGGGTAAAGTTTTGATAGGCTGTTGGTTCAATTTCTGAAATTTTACACAGCTGGTTTTTCACCCAGCTGGTATCTTTGAAAATGCGAAGATTTTCTCGCAATTGCGAGAAGTCCCAGACTAGCCTTGGTTCGCAAATGTGAACCATACTTCACAAATGCGAAGTTGGCAGGGTTGAGCATCGGTTCGCAAATGCGAAGTTAACCTCGCAAATGCGAGGCCTTCAATGTTTCGCCTGGCTTCGCAAATGCAAAGCATTTTTCATAAATGCGAAGGCCTCTTGACCCAGCCTTGTTCGCAAATGCGAACATATTGTCGCAAATGCGATGTTGGCAGGATTGAGCATTGGTTCGCAAATGCAAAGTTAACCTCGCAAATGCGAGGCCTTCAATGTTTCGGCTGGCTTCGCAAATGCGAAGCATTTGTCACAAATGCGAAGGTCTCTTGACCCAGCCTTGTTCGCAAATGCGAACATGTTGTCGCAAATGCGACGATGATAGTCCCCAGACCTGTAGTGTTCGCAATTGCGAACAAATGTTTGCAATTGCGATACCCGCAGCTGTGCAATTTTATACTTAAACGAATTTTTCAGTTCATTCTTCATTCTTTCAAAAACCCACACACCACACACGAACTCTCAAGAGCAATTTCACTCCAAAGCAATTGTAAGTCACTTTTTACTTAATTCTTTCAATTCCTAACAACATTAAACATGTTTTTCAATAGAAATCAAAGGTTTTCATGGTAGAAATTCTTGTTTTTGGGTAGAACCTAGGGTTTTCATGAATTGGGTAATTGGACCTCGAATTGAGGTCCGATTTTGAAACAAATCATATATTTGAAGTCGTGGGGGAATGGGTAACCGGATTTTGGTCCAAACCCCGAGTTCTGACCATGTGGGGCTAGGGGCATTTTGGGGTAAACTTTGGGAAAAACCATTTTTTAGCATTCAAAACAAGTTATTTAGTATTTATTAATGTACTGGAATCAATTGTGATTAGATTGGAGCTAGTTGAAAGCGGAAATTTGGGGAAAAAGCTATAATTGAAGAATAATTTGGACTTCAAGGCTAGAGGTAAGTGTTTGTTCTATCCTAGCTTGAGGGAATATAATTATGTGCTATGTGCTATGTGATCGAGTGCGGTGTATGGGCTGTGGTGACGAGCATCCATACACTAGCATCTTGCATGACCGTGAGTCGTTGTCTATACTTGTTGTGAGACCTTTTAAATATAAATTATTTAACCCTTGCCGGGTTGTGGAATTGTTGTTGTTCTCCCTTGCCGGGACTTGTTGTGAAGTGAGATATTGTTTGTCCTTGCCGGGAGTTTGTTGTGATGATTATTGTGTCCCTTGCCGGGACGGTTCATGATTATTGTTTTTTTTTCTCTGCCCTTAACTGTGATTGTTATTTGGGTAAGGAAGAGTGATAATGCACGAAGGGTGATGCCGTGCCTTGTTTTACTGTTATTGCACGAAGGTTAATGCCATGCCCTGTTATTGATTATGCACGAAGGTTAATGCCATGCCTTGCCATTGATTATGCACGAAGGATCATGCCGTGCCTTGTTATTGAACCATGCACGAAGGATCACGCTGTTCCATGGATGTGAGGATGAGAGTAAAAGCACGAAGGGTGATGCTGTGCACTTTATTTGTTTATTTGGTGAGGATGAGAGTAAAAGGACGAAGGGTGATGCAGTGCAACTACTTGCTATTCCTTGTTTGTCATTAATTGTTCCCATCATACTTTGGTTTCTTTTGTTGAATTAATAATTGTTGTTAACTGTGAGCTTCCCTTTTATGATATTTCTTGTTGGTTTTTCGTTTACTTGATATCTCTGTTATTTTGTGGTGTATATATATGGATATAGAACTGTACAGGTTCATGTGGGTGTCTGGTCCTAGGCTTGTCACTACTTCGCCAGGATAGGCCAGGCACTTACCAGCACATGGGGTCGGATTGTGCCGATACTGCACTTCTGTGCGTTTTTGCACAGGTCCAGGTTTTGATCAGGAGCAGCAGCAGTAGAGCCTTGTGTGAGAGTTGGGCATATCGAGACCGAGGTAGCTTGCAGGCGTCCGCAGGCCCGGCGTCTCTTCCTCTTATTTATGTTATTAGCTGTAGTCTCTTTGTTCCGAGACAAACATATTTATGTTATTTTCCTTCAGACCTTTATGTGTAGTATTCAGTAGTAGTTCGTGAGTTGGTGACTCCACGTCTTGGGTAGAGGATTTCAGTATTGTTTTACCTTGAAACTGGTTATCGCTATCTCGATAAAGTCTTCCGCACTTATTTAATTAAGGTTATGGTTCTTGTTGATAAATTGAGTATAAAATATTGCTAAAAACAGGATAGTGTGAATATAGTGGCGTTGATAAATTGAGTATAAAATATTGCTAAAAACAGGATAGTGTGAATATAGTGGCTTACCTATCTACCACGAGTAGGCACCACCACGATCCCGATGTTGGGGGAAAAATCCGGGTCGTGACAAGTTGGTATCAGAGCTCTAGGTTACATAGGTCTCACCACTTACGAACAAGCTTAGTAGAGTTTGAGAGGTAGGTACGGAGACGTCTGTGTCACACCTCCCTTTTTACTACCCCCACATTCACCTGAAAAAGGCTTTTGTACCGATCCGTTTGGAAAGATACGTAGGGTATACCTGAGTGTTCAAATACCCGAAACGGATATAACAACAAAGAGGAAGGAGTTTTTCCACATAAAGGACAATCGGTTCAGAATTTTTACTGATTTCCCTTTTTATGGAGACCATTATACCCTTTAATCTCTGCAAAATTGCAGAAATCAGGGGTACAAATGACTCCCATGTCCCTATATGTTTTATGTAATTCACCATTTTACCAATTTGTTTTCCTTTTGTGCCCTTAAAGACACTGCTGAATTACCCGACCTACTTAAGTCAGGTTTTAGCATTTCTGGACTTATTTAACTGATGGCCAATCCTGGTATTGGTATTTAAGGACTGTCCAGTTCTATCTTAAAGAACTATTTCATTTTTAACCCTTTTTGTTTCATTTTCTGTTAATTAAAGATAATTTATTTCAATTAAAATTAATTGCAGGACTATCCTGCTTTATTGTTATACTTGGCCTATTTAAAATATAGCCAGTCTCAAGTTGAGACTTGGCTTGGGCAATTGAAGCCCATTTACTGAATACAGGCTGGGCTAAGGCCTTTGCAGACATAGCCACCTGTGATTCAGGGCTCAAATGAGCCTTGGTAAGTCCGAACTTGCAGACTTGAACCACTTGTTATACAATTAGTCCCTTTAAGGGTGGGCCAATGTGCTGGATTTTGCAGAGTTGGTCAATTTGCAAAATTGACCACTCTTGGTCACTTATTTATCTTATAACCTATTGTTCATTGATTTTCAGTTTTAACCTATTTCAAAACTAACCATTTTATGAAACTTACACTACTAGAAATTGAAGCTATGGTAACCTTTCGAAAACCGTTACTATAGATCAGCTAACCGTCCTTGTAGGGCTATTGGAACGGATGTTGACCCGTTCCAGGATTCAGCGTTACAATAGGTCTATTGGAACGGTTATATGCAACGGTTCTAAAACCGTCTCTATAGATAGGGATATTGTAACGGTTTTGGATTGCTCCCATGGTTTATCTACACGAACGGTTTATTTTCTATTGGAACGGTTATAAACCGTCCCGGTAAGTTAATACTGCTGATTTTTTAAAAGGCTGTTGCAACGGTTTTCATGATATATTGCAACGGTTGTCATGATAAATTGGAACAATTATCGGTATTCTATTGCAACGGTTTTCATGATATATTGCAACGGTTTTCATGATATATATGAACAATTATCAATACTCTATTGCAACGGTTTCACGATATATTGGAACAATTATCATCTCTCTATTGCAACGAGATATTATAACATATTGGAGCAGGTATTAGGGGCTGCTCTTGTTATTTGCGAGGTGTATAAGAACGATTATATTCTCTATTGCGACAAATTATAATTTTTGATATTTATTGAAGCATCATTAAAAAATAGTTTACTATTCTATGAAATTGTTTACACCATATCCAACTAGCATTATCCATGTACAATGACAAAATATGGATACAATGTTTAGTTAAACAATTCAAAAGTCAAAATAGATGAGTTTGCCTACAAAAAGTTCTAAAGTAAAATATCCTTAAACATAATAATAAAGCCTAACAACAATCCATAACAACACTCAAGTAAGGTCTTCGTCACTGCTTTTATCCGCAATCACTGCACCTACAAAAAGATCACGAGAAATAATTAAATAACATTTTAAGGATAATTGAATCACAAAGTAATTGAATGACCAATTTGATGATAACTCGAAAATTTTCATTCTCTCTATATTCTTAAATTTTTCGGCAGAGTTTCCTTTGTAAATATAAGTATTCCAAAATTTCCAACCTGCTCCAAACATCATTGGCAAATACAACTATGCAGAACCAACAAAGACTCTAAAGACACATTCTCTATAAAACCAAAACTCTAAAGAGATAAACCAACTCAATTTCAGCAGAACCAGATTTATGATTGCAGTATTTCAGTGCACACATTATCAATCAAACTGAAAATCTAGACGAGATCAATCAACTCATTTCCCTCCAAATCAGATATGCATTTAAGATTGCACTGATTACCAGTGGACACATTCTCAATCAAATAGCCCTCCAGTGTCCTGTTAATTAGGTGTTCCTGGAACTTTTTATGGTATTTTGTCATGGTAGCATACAATATTATCTCCTTCTTACGAGGAAGCATTTGCTCAACATCCACTTTCATCCTCCGTAGAAGAAAATGACGTAATATTGCATGGAGTTTGGCCACAACAAAGAAGAGAAAATGAGTGCACTTTTAATCCCTCAAATATCCACTTACCCTTTGTTAAATATCACATATTTCCTATATAAATGTACCAAAAATACACATTTTAAGGTTAGATGTGCTTAACCAGAAATCACAAGGATCAAAACTAGAATTCACAAATTACAGAGGGACCAAAAGTGCAATCAAGAAGGAGCTCTTGGAGAATAGTTGAATATGAGCAGTGAGCAGCAAACATCAAGGTCTTATGGCTGACAACACTACTTCATTGTCAACTCTTAGCTTCTACATTAAAAGAAATAGAAAAAGATTCTTGTCCAACATTTATGCTTAACAAACTTCAAAATTTTGATAAAAGCAAAATGCTTAACAACAGGATTCAGCCAGAGATGGACGACGAATTGGCATCAACAAGTATAATTCTAAATAGAATAAGCTAAAAAAAAGAAGCAATATTAATACCTCGAATGAGTTGGCCTTCTTTGTTGCTATCAGTAGATGGACGATGAATTGGTTGCAAAGTTGCTCGCTGTGCAGAAGAGGCTTCTCCAAGAGAATTATCACCCAATGCCGCTAGAATAATATTAGCATCAATATCAATTCCGGAACGCTGAAGTCGTGCAAGGACATCTGCAACAACTTCTTGACGGATAGTTGCCTTTTGTTCCTCAATTTTCTCCTCCATCCTTTGTATCTTCTCCTCCATTTTTTGTAGAGAATTTGAAGTATTTGAAGAAGATTCAAAACATTCTACCTTCCCTCTCAAAGAAGTTCTTGTAACCCCTCGTCCATACAATCTCAGACGTCCCGGATGTTCAGGCCCCATGACAGATGCAAATGCATTGACGGACTCATTGCCATTATCATTTTGTTGGGCTTCAATTGCCACCATTTCAGCCTTCAGAGCAAATTCAAACAAATAGAACAAGTAAATAAAAAGTATACTAATAAAAACAAATAATTGATCTCGATATAACATCAGTTAAATATAATTCGCACAATTTTACTAGTTGTATCATCATCTGAGCACTTGTAGGATCGCCCAACTTTCCTTTTTCTTGTAGCTACAAAGACTTCTTTTGCCGATAAAGGATCCGAAGTTTCTTTCTCGTTTTCCTGGTTACATAGTTACATGAAAGTGAGTTAGCATTCGCGGTGATCTACCATGCACTAAATAAGAGCAAACATTGAGAAACGTTTTGCCATTATTTGCTAGTTACACACCAACTTAGAGCGTACTAAAGCAAAAATTCTTTTTCCAGCAGTGTGAGGATTCTTCAACTTTTTCCGGTTCTCAATATTAATTTGGGACATTCTCTGCAAGAAAAAGAAACATCAAACATCAAAGAAAAAGGCAATCACATGCACCCAAGTATTCAAAAGGTACTTTGCATGAATGTAACTTCAGTTCATGGACATCCTTTTTTCCCTTCTGATAAAGCAGTTCCTGTACATTTTGTGACATACAACATTGTTTTTAACTACCTATTATGATGCAGGTTCCTGCTTTGGTTCTTGACTGCGAGCCTAACATTGACTTTAACAGAGATGTTGAAGCAAACAGGGAGTATGTCAACTTTCCTTTATTTTCTGAAAATGTTTGTATAATTACTGTTTCACTTAAAAGTATATACTCACTAGAAGATATCATCTTTTTTTGTTATGAATCATAGAAACAAGGTTTCTTTTTTAGCAGCTTCCAACTGCTGCTTATATATCTCCTGTTAGTACTGATTATGCGAGTTGAGATGGATTAAAAATAGGCAGGACAGTTGTGAGAAAATGAGGAGTGCAGATCATCTGACAGTGCAAGAGGACTGGCTTTTCTTTCCCTGAAAAGTAGGCTAAAGAACTATGTGCTTATTAATACCATCATTCTGAATATTAAACTCTTCTGCTTTAATCATTTTCTATAAGGATTTTCGTTTTGATCATATAATCAAACACACGATTGATTGTGCCTAATTTGCACATTTTTTAAACAATGTGGTTTCTCCCAAAACTTAATCTCCATTTTCAGACTTATATATAACAAAAAGGTTAGCCGAAACATATTTTTCTAAAGAGTTGTCCCTCTAAACACATATTTTTCTAATACATGTAAATAGGCTAATAGCTATGGGCTATTCTCACTGTAATTATATCATCCTTAGAGTTTGTTCATAGGAATCACGTTCACAAAAATGTACTAACTGTTCAGGTAAAAATAGTGCTATATATAGTATACAACAAAAAAGAGAAGGCAAATAACCTAAAAGAGCAAAAACTTCCAAAGATACAAAAGCCAACAGTCATAGTGGTGGATGAGAATATGAACAGTAAGAAGATTCCAGAACTAACACAGGAACAAATTATTAATATTCTGAAGCTTGCCGGTTTACTGGTTTGTTCAGATAAAATACACGTAGCGTCGTGTCCGCATGATAATACATGTGCAGCTAAAGTAGAAAACATACACAAGCTGCAAACTGTGAAAGCCTAAAATGTATATTGCTCTATAGAACTTCACTTCTGGATTTGACGGTGATTTTAGTATAGTTTCGCACCATTTCTGGTCATTCCTCTTCTTTTTCCTAATATCCTGATGTGTTTGTACACAAGTTAATTCTTACTCATGTTTCGTGTAAGCTTTCTCTTGTAAATGTATGTAGAAAGATGAAATGGTTGTCTTGGTACTTATATATAGAGAGGATGCTGGCTGTGTTGGCTAGATTATATTGTAATTTATACAATCAATAAAATTGAAATTTTATCCAATCATTGCGTTAACGTTCTATTTAGGGTACCGTGTTTATGCCATATATTTTCCATATTCATGTAGCATAACTTTTGTAGTTTTTCATTGGAAAGATGAGAGCATATGCTAAGAAAAATATAAACACACCTGACTGCCTCAATATTGCTATTCTCCGGCAACTGTCCAAACCTCAGTTCTACATTAATTCAAACCTCGATAGTTGTAAAATGCCGCAAGACCCAAATCCTGCAAAATTGAACAATTCAGAATACAAAACAACAACAACAACAACAACAATAACTACCCAGTATAGTCCCACATGGTGGGGTCTGGGGAGGGTAATATGTACGCAGACCTTACCCCTGCCCGATAGAGCAGGGAGGCTGTTTCCAATCGACCCTCGGCGCAAAGACAAGAAGAGAAAAGAAAAAAAAAACAAAACAAAAACAAAAGAAAAAGGACAAGCAACTAATATATAAAGAAAAACCTTATACATCTAATCCTTCCAATTTATGTATGATTGGTAATATATAAAATTTTAAATGTCCACCCTCTATATTCACAAAGCTTTGGCAGTACTTGCTACACCAACTTGCTGTTTTATTTATAAAGGGCACATAGCTTTGACATGGTTCAAATTGAGCCAAACCTTACATAGAACAAGTATAACGTTTTTCATCAATCAGCTAAAAGGATGGACAAAGCTTAACCAACACAAGCAAGTAGGCATCTGAGGTAAGACAAAATTTGAAGAAGGAAATTGACCAACACATTAATTACTCTTCAGCAATGATGAGATCATGTTAAAACAATCGCACGTCAACTACAAATCAATTTTCTTCTATTTTACACAAGAAACAGGGAGCTACGTGTACATACGAAAAATAGCCAAGTTTCTTACACATAAGCTCAGCCTCAGATTATGATAGCATAAGCAAAAACACGCATAGAAGGGACTATAGCACTAGCTGTTCTGGCAGCCTCAAAGAATGCCAAAAACGCAAAACAATTAGGCAACTTATGAGATAGCACATTGAAGGTGACAAGGCTGACATCCGCAAGGAGTGACACAAGTATAAAGTCATCTATACTATATTAAAAGTGGTTGGGGAGTTCACTCCGAACTACTAGGTCAACCTATACAACATTAAAAGTACGAAGCCTCTTAGCAAAATGACGTTCGTTTTTTCTACTCTTTAAAGATAGCTTTCACCTCAAACCTGTACACTTGATAATTTAACCATGCTCTGCGTAGACCTCCAAATGCACCCGCCTTTAAGTCTGACGCAATGCAACTGAAAGTGCTAAAAAGGACAAGGTAGACCTAAAATCTCGAGAGAGAAATTGTCTCGGAAGACTTTTACTCCAAACTGAATAAATGCAAATGTATCGAAGAACAAAACTCTACGGAAGGAAAAACAATCCATATATGCAATATCAACTAGCAAGGTTTAAACGTTAGTTGTTGTTGTTACCCTTACACCCTAGGTCTAATTGGTCTGGATAGAGACTTTTATGTAGGTATAGGAATTGGTTAGAAAACCTCTAGTTATAAGGAATCATTGACTTAGAAAGACAAAATATTTGGTGTTGCAATAAACTGGACCAGAGCATAGTGGAATGGAATATAAAGGGATATCTTGTTAAACCTCGTTTGAGGCACGCTTAAGCCTGAAGCTCAAGTTGTGCACTCCATCTCACTTATACGGGTATATCAAAGGAACATAAGAGTTGGCAAGTTTAGCAGCAACCCAGAAGACATTTGGCTATGAGAAATTCATGGCATCGGTGTACACGGGGTTTGAGGTGGAACATCATTTTCTTCCTTTTTTTATTACCTTTTGGCAAGTTCAACACATTTACATCACAAATCCGTTCAACGCTATCTATTTGCGATGTCTTAATTAACCTGAGTTTCCTTTCTACATACAAATCCAAACACCAGTACAATAACTTAAAAAAGCACCTAAAGGGCCTATGTCTATATCTACAGTTCTACATCGTCCTACTCAAAGATGAAAAATGCATCCATGCACGTTCAAAATACAAACTTTAATGTTGATAAATTCCAATGCACTATCCACTTTGGTGATGCATGAATACTCAACCGTAAAGCATTTTAAAACGGGACAAAATAGAAGTACTTCATCAACCAGTTTCTAACAGTCTACAACTTATTAAGAGAATTTTGGTTCACAAATTCTAATCAAATCAGACATAGAAGAAGTGAAGATATAAAATAAAACAAAAGGCTGCATGTATACATGCCACAGTTTGACATTACTTACAACAACAAAAAACCCAGTGCAATCCCACAATGGGGTCTGGGAAGGGTAGTGTGTACGCAGACCTTACCGCTACCTTTAAGAAGACTCAAGACAGAAAGATTGTTTCTTGAAGACCCTCGACTCAGGACAGAGGACAGCTAACAAGAGGGGCAACAACAAGCAAACCAATCGGAAAACCGAAGTGAAAATATAGAACTAACACTAAGTAATGCAATCAGGAAATCGAAACCAAAGAAACATCAAGTAATAACAGAAGTCTAGGGATACGAAACTACACGATTGACACTAAGTAATGTACTAAAGCTACTGTTACAAACAAGGACAACGCTCGGCTACCTAAACTCTTTATCTTTATTCTCAACCTCCACACCTTCTAAAAATAGGCAAAACTACAGTAACCAAAAGTATAAAAACTGAAAAGGGTCTGTACAATATTGAGAAAAGATCCAAGAATGCAACACCCACTAAACAATTGAACATAAAGTTTTGATCTTTTAAGATTTAATCCCACACTTATATACCGTTTTCAGCATCAATAGAGAAAATTAAACAAACCCCACTAAGCAATTGAACATAAAGTTCTGAGCTTTTCAAGATAATCCCACATTCAGATAATTTGAGCATTAATAGAGCAAATTAAAGAAAACCCACAAGGCAATTGAACATAAAGTTCTGATCTTTTCAAGATATAATCCCACACGCAGATAATTTAAGCAAAAATAGAGCAAATTAAAGAAAACCCAGTATAGCAAATTTTACAGAAAGCAAGAATGTTACCTCCTTGACCAAAGAAAGAAGCTATGAAAGGCAGTGATTTTACAACAATAACCCTATTATAAGAGGAAATAGAGGGTGATGAAGCCATGCTTATCCCTGTTATGGGTGTTCTTATTGCCATTTCTTTAGAGCCAAAAGGGTACTACCAAAATTGCAAAAACATCTGCGACGCCTATACTTTTCAGAAAAGATTAAAAAGGGCGTAAAAAACTTACCTAGCAAAAATTAATGGTGTTGGATTTAGCCTTTAGGGATTTGGAGAGAGGACCTGATTTGGGGAAGCTAATCCGTCCCTGTTCAGACTGAAGGAGAAAGAAGGGCTTTGGATGTATCGATAATTTTAGTGCTTTGGTGTGAGAGAGAAGGGCTTTGGATATGCTGTGAGAGAGAAGAGCTTTGGATGTGCTGTGAGAGAGAGGGGCTTTGGGGAAAGAGTAATAAAATAATTTAATCTAATATTATATTATTATATTAAAATAAAAGAAACATAGGTTATTTAATTTGGGCGGGTTTGGCGAAATTAACGAGGGAAAATACGGAGGGAAACAAGAACCGTTCCAATAGAATTTTTATCAATAAAACCGTTCCATAAATTGTTCTATTGGGACGGTTTATAAAAAGCATTACAAAAAAATGGACTATGGTAACAGTTTTGTTACAACTGCAACGGTTTTATAGATGTAGTGTGCCGATATCACCTAAAATCTATTAGAACGGTTACAACCGTTACAATATGGTGTCTATAGGCCCGTTTTTTAGTAGTGTTAGCACTAACAGCTATAACCAATTCCCCTAAGGTTAATGGGTATTAATCACTGCTCACCCTAACAATAAACTATTGCAAACTCAGTCATTTCAACATACAATTGCACACACAGCCTCATGAGACCAAACATTTGTGCATCAATCAATTAAAACTCAGAAAGGAAATTTGATAGTGTTGAATCTTAATCAATCAATTCACATAACCCAATTTCATCTGGAAAAATGTCAATTAATATCAATCAGACTTAGTTACAACCAATTCATGTCAGATAATACATTGAAAAACCCCAGAAACCTTTAAAGTTCATGGGCATAGACACACATAGCAGCTAAATCTCACAAAACAGTTAACAAGAAGTGAAACATGGCTCATTTTTAGACATAAGGTCAATAGAATAACATAAGCATGGTAATCAGAATCTATTTTCAAGTACTAACCCTAGCTTGATATATACATGAAATAGACTAAGATGAAGATAAAGAGAGAAGAGACATGAGGAAACAGTGAAGAGGAATTCTACATCCATCATGCCAAGTAACAGAAAGAGAAGCGGAGTCAGATTAACATGCTTATTTTAGCATATGAAGGAACATAAGAGGTGGTATAAACCAATCATTAAAGAAAAGCCCTGGTTTTAATCATGAAATGAAGAAGAATAGGGAGACTTAGAGAAATAGACAAAGATAAAACAAAATAACCCTAATATAGGAGATAAAGGGGAATGGGGAATCAAACGGCTAATCCTAGAAATAAAATTAAACATGCCAAGACACAGAAGAGAAGAACATTCAAGCTATTACAAACTAACAAAAGTCAACTTAATATAGAGATAAGAAAGAATGAAAGTGAAACAACTCGACTAGAACTAGAGCCAAACATGCAAAGAAGATATCGAAGACCAACAAGATGAAGAACCCTAACACTGACAGGAGATGAAGAAGAACAAGAATCTCAAGGTCAAATCTTCAAAACAGAGAAACAAATAAGATCTAAACAATGAAAACAGAAGAAAAAACATGAAAATAAACAGACAAAAGAAAGCAATAAAACACAAAAGGGTAAGGGGACTTAGTTTGCAGGGCCGGTCCCCTGAGCTTCCCTTTTCACTCTTTTCACTCTTTTCACTCTTTTCTTTTTCAGTATCTTTCAGACTCTTTTCTTTGTTTCTTTTTCTTTATTTCTTTTTCGGGTTTTTCTTTTTAGACTTCAAGATGAAGTCTTTTGGTTTTTTTGTTTGGAGTGGGGTGTTTGGAGAGGGGTAAAGGTTAGATCTTGGGAAGAAACTAGGTTTGAGTCGCCGGAGTTAGGGTTCCGGCGACTTTCTTTTGGATATTCGAGAAACTCGGGGTATATTCGAGGGAAGCCAAGGTTATAGGGGGATAGATCGGACCATGGTGGTTCTTTTGGTGTTGGTTTGGAGTAGTTTCTCATAGATTGTGGTCACCTGAGATAGATTCCGATGACCGGACAATCAATAACAAGGGAGGTTTTTTAGGGTTTTTGGGTGGTCTAAGGTGAAGAAGATAAGAGGAGAAGAGTGGAGGTAAAGGGATTGCCGGAGACCACCGTGGGAGGTGGTGGCCTCGATGGCCGGCAAGGGTTGCAGAAGAGGGAGGATGAAGAAGACGATGAAGGAGAGGGAGAACCTAGGCGGCTAGGGTTTGGATATTATGCAAATGGCTAGTCTACTACAGACCAAGCCTTTTATAGTTGAGGCGACTAAGGTGATCTGGGCCGTTGATTTGATAAAGATCAACGGCTATTACCTGCATTACATAAACGGCATCGTCTCAATGCCAATGAGACCCACACTCTCAACCATTAGATCAATTTAAGCGAACGACTGAGATTTGTTCTTGCATTTTCAATTGATTAATTAATTCCGTTAATTATCTCAGCCGTTGGATTTGGCCTGATGAACGACTGAGATCACTGGCATCTACTGAGCTGGACCGGCTCTTTGGGCCAAAGTGCTTGGGCCTTTGATTTCAGGTGCCTTCTTGGCCCAATTCTTATTACACCCATGTATTTTTTATTTTTTTTCTAGTATTTTAATTATTTTTATGTATTTTCTTGTTGTTTTTTATTTCATATTTATGTTCTTCTCCAATTACTCAAATTCTTTTAATTTCCTATTTTTTTCAATTTTCTAATATATTTGCTATTTTCTACTATATTCCGCTAATTAAAACTATTTTTGTTAATTTTCTTTTTAATTACTTAAATCAAACAATGCAAATATTTAACCTATTATTTTTTTAATTTTTCTAATTTTCAATTATTCAAATACACAAAATGTAGCTAATTTCAAACAAAGCGTGAAATTACACTCAAAAATTCTTTTTTTTATTTTAATTTTGGAACTTATTTATCTAGTGCAAAAATCATGTGCTCACAGCTGCCCCTCTTTGCTCGGGAACACGAAGAGTTTCAGTGCAAAGACAAGTGAACAGTAGAGAGATTTTTGCACATTGGCATATTCCGTGAAAGCATTCTGAAAAGCTTTTCACCGCACCCTGCTTTAGAGGTTGCCTACATATCCTGGGCTAACAGGAATCAGGTTAGTGTAGTTCGGGAAGGTCTGGCAGTTAAAAACTACCAGACTCACTGTTGCATTGACACTGTTGAGACTTGCTGACTTACTCCTTATTACACCGGGGGATAAAATGTAAAATGAAAAAGCTATTCTAAACTACGATTATACAAATTACAATAGTTCCTATCTAGCTTCTTTTTTACTCTTCCTTGTCTCATTTTCCTTGATTTTCTATGATGCTGACTTTCTTTTTGTTGGTTTTCTTTTCTTGCTTCCCCTTCTTTTTTTTTTTGATGATACTTCTTGTCTTCAAACTGAGACCTGCTAAAAACAAAATAAAACAACAAACTTTTTCTTCTGCCCCAGTATGGGCTTTTCATGTTACGGTGTTACTCATGTTAGCTAACATTGACCAAAGTTGCATGGAATTAAAATTGCAGAAATGTATTCCTTTGTTATCTAGGTGGGCGCCTGATGCATGAAATTAAAATTACAGAAATGTATTCCCTTGTTATCCAGGTGGGCGCCTGATGCATGAAATAAAAATTGCAGAAATGTATTTCCTTGTTATCCAGGTGGGCTCCTGATGCATGAAATAAAAATTGCAGAAAAGTATTCCCTTGTTATCCATGTGGGAGCTTGATGCATGAAATAAATATTGTAGAAAAGTATTCCCTTGTTATCCAGGTGGGCGCCTGATGCATGAAATTTAAAATTGCAGAGAAGTATTCCCTTGTTATCCAGGTGGGCACCTGATGCATGAAATTAAAATTGCAGAGATGTATTCCTTTGTTATCCAGGTGGGCGCCTGATGCGTGAAATTAAAATTGCAGAAATGTATTCCCTTGTTATCCAGGTGGGCGCCTGATGCGTGAAATTAAAATTGCAGAAATGTATTCCCTTGTTATCCATGTGGGTGCCTGATGCGTGAAATTAAAATTGCAGAAATGTCTTCCCTTGTTATCCAGGTGGGCGCCTGATGCATGAAATTAAAATTGCAGAAATGTATTCCCTCAGTTTTATAATTGGGGAGTGGATTTTAAAGATGATACTTTCCTCTTGTTTTTTGGTATTTTCTTTTACTGAATGACTTTCACCCATGAATTCCTTCACTTATTGCTGAACTTTCTCTTTTGGTGTTTTCTATCTTTCCACATTGGTCACATTCACTTTAAAGTGATTAGTGATGATTTGTTCCTATCTAAATCACAAAACAAAACTTATTAGATATAGGTTGCTGGCAACTGACATCTGCTGTCCCTGCCTCCTATTGCTTTCCTCTTTTTGCTTTTTCTTCCACAGTGTGGTCTTTCAGCTGACTATCTCTTGCAAACTCTTTTTGTATTTTATTGTTTTTTCACTTTTTGTATTTCTTTTGTTTTGGCTCTGTTCGCCAAACTCCTTTATTTCCTTCCAACTTTCCTTTCCTTTCTTTTCTGATCCAGTGTTATTTCAACTCTTATCATTAGGAGCTGGCAGTTAGCTTTTAAAGGACAAACAATGAAATGCAGAAAAATAAAAAAGGATAAGGGTGTTTCGGAGAAGTGGTAGAACTTATCTAGGTATGTTGGCTGATTCCGTTGACCATTCCATGTATTTAAACTCCGACCCAGTTCGTTCAACCCCATTATTCTAACTCCAAACTGTTCTCGACCCAAACTGATCCTATTTTGTTTTTGCCTTTTATTTTTCCATGATAATCCTTACGATCGTCCTATGGCACCTCGAAAGGTTTTCACCAATAGGACTCTCTCATTTATTCTCTCTCAGCCTCACGGTCGCCCTGTAGTGCCATTAAAGGTTTTCACTGACAAGACTCTCATTTTTATTTTCTCTCAACCTCACAGTCGCCTCACGGTGCCGGTTAAGGTATTCACCGATGAGACTCTCTCATCATTTTTTTTTCATTTTCCATTTTTCCTTTTGTCTTTTGTTTTTCTGTACCACTGATGTTGTCCAATATTCCGTTCTCCCTTTATTTCATTGCATTCGTTATTCTTTTGGAATTGATTAGAAGGTCTTTCTTTGGACTGTAACGTGTCTTTTGGATGGGTTAAGAAAGAAAGGTAAAAAGGCTCAAAATTTGCGAGGGTTCAAAAATATTTAAAACTCTCGGAATTATAAAACATAACTTCTGCCCCAGTTTCAATATGTGGGGGATTTTTGGATTTTTCCTTTATTGTGACTGAACCTCTGTGAGGCTGCCTACGTACCCTTTTGGGATCAAGTCAAACGTAGTTCATTGCTACGTTTAATGAATTTCTTTTGACTTTTCCCGATTTCTTTGTCTCTTTCTTTCTTTTCTTTTCCTTTTTACTTCTTTTCTTCTTTTTTTTTTCTTTTTTTTCATTCATTCATCATTTTTGTTTTCATTTTTCTGTATTGTGTCATAAACAATTCCGAGAGAGGGGTATGAAAGAATATATCAAACATGGCTCAAAGAGGTGTCAATGGATAAAGTGTTTGGATAGAGAATAAAATGCCTTCATCATTGCAATTCCAAAATCACAACAAAATACAATCATACAAATGAAAAGGAATCATACATAGTATCTTTTGACCGCATCTAAATTAATAGCAATCTCTACGCACTTCCCTTCAATGTCTGTCAAATATAATGCTCCATTGGACAACACCCGTGATACCATAAATGGTCCATGCCAATTTGGCGCAAATTTGTCCTTTGCTTCGGTCCAATGCGGTAAGATACGCCTCAATATGAGTTGTCCAACTTCAAACTTCTGAGGACGCACCTTCTTATTATATGCTCTGGACATTCTCCGTTGATACAATTGCCCGTGGCAAACTGCGGCCAAACTCTTCTCGTCGATCAGAATTAATTGTTCCCGCCAGGCTTTTACCCATTCTTCGTCATCTATTCCAGCTTTAGCTATGATTCTTAATGACGATATCTCTATTACTGCGGTTATAACAGCCTCTGTCCCATACACCAATGAGTAAGGTATGGCACCGATAGAAGTGCGCACTATTGTGCGATAACCCATAAGAGCAAACGGTAATTTCTCGTTCCATTGTCGGGACTCTTCCACCATTTTCCTGAGGATCTTCTTTATATTGTTGTTTGTAGCTTCCAGTGCCTCATTGGCTTTTGGTCTATACGGTGTGGAGTTGTGACGTGTGATCTTAAATCTCTGGCAAGCTTCCGCCGTGAGGTGACTGTTCAGATTGGCCCCGTTATCCGTAATGATTACCTTGGGAATTCCAAATTGGCATATAATATTTTCATGCACAAAATCCACCACAGCTTTCTTTGTCACCGCCTTGAATGTCTTTGCCTCAACCCACTTAGTGAAGTAATCGATCGCAACCAAAATGAATCTATGCCCATTGGAAGCTGCAGGCTCTATCGGTCTGATAACATCCATGTCACAGGCAACAAATGGCCAGGGTGCCGACATTGTATGCAATTCATAAGGCGGGGAGTGAATTAGATCTCCATGTACTTGGCATTGGTGGAACTTCCTCACATACCTGATACAGTCCCGCTCCATGGTGAGCCAATAATACCCGGCTCTAAGAATCTTCTTTGCTAAGATATACCCGCTCATATGGGGTCCACAGGCTCCGGCGTGCACCTCTATCATAATTTATCAGCTTGTTGCGCATCCACACACCTCAACAATCCCAGGTCTGGTGTTCTTTTATATATGATTCCTCTACTGAGGAAAAATCCATTAGCTAAGCGTCTTACAGCTCTCTTCTGATCTCCGGTGGCTTGCTCCAGGTATTTACCTGCCTTCAAGTATTCCTTGATATCATGATACCACGGTTCTCCATCCAACTCTCCTTCCACAGCAAAACAGTAAGCATTCTGATCACGTACCTGGATCTGAAGTTGATCTATGTAGGCTTTATCCGGATGATGTAACATAGAGGATAGTGTGACCAGAGCATCCGCAACTTCGTTGTGCATTCTTGGGATATGTTTGAACTCTATGGTCTATAACCTTTGGGACAACTCATGCAAACAATGTCGATAAGGTATTAATTTCAAATCCCTTGTTTCCCATTCTCCCTGAATTTGGTGTATCAAAAGATCCGAGTCACCCATGACCAAGATCTCTTGAACACCCATATCTATTGACATCCTCAATCCCAATATACACGCCTCATATTCAGCCATATTGTTGGTACAGAAAAATCGAAGCTGAGCGGTAACAGGATAGTGTTGATCCGTTTCTGAAATGAGCACTGCTCCGATACAAACTCCCTTACTGTTGATGGCTCCGTCGAAATACATCTTCCATCCTGGCTTTTCACTCTATTTTATTTCTTCGACATTCATTGCCTCCTCATCCGGGAAATATGTCTTTAGTGGCTCACACTCATCATCCACTCGATTCTCTGCCTAGTGATCTGCAACTGCCTATGCCTTCATTGCCGTACGAGTTACATAAATGATGTCAAATTTTGTGAGCAGAATCTGCCATTTAGCAAGTCTTCCTATAGGCATGGGCTTCTGGAATATATACTTCAGAGGATCCAACCGTGATATCAAGTACGTGGTGTACGCTGACAGATTGTGCTTCGGCTTCTGAGCTACCCAGGTCAATGCACAACATGTTCTCTTTAACTGAGTATACTTTACCTCGTAAGATGTGAATTTATTACTAAGGTAATATATAGCCTGCTCTTTCTTGCCCGTCTCATCGTGTTGTCCTGACACGCAACCAAAAGAATTGTCAAGCACTGTCAGATATAAGATCAAAGGTCTTCCCGGCTCTGGAGGAACTAACACTGGAGGATTTGCTAAATATTCCTCGATTTTGTCGAAGGCTTCCTGACATTCATCGGTCCATTTCACTGCTGCATCTTTCTTTAACAACTTGAAGATCGGCTCACATGTTGATGTCAACTGAGTGATGAACCGGCTGATATAGTTCAACCTTCCTAACAAGCTCACTACTTCCTTCGTATTCTTCGGCAGAGGTAAACTCTGGATAGCTTTGATCTTTGATGGATCTAGTTCAATACCTTGCCGACTCACTATAAATCCCAATAGCTTCCATGAAGGTACTCCAAAAGCACATTTTGCAGGATTGAGTTTAAGATTGTACCTCCGGAGTCTTTGGAAAAACTTCCTCAAATCCCTCACATGATCATATTGGTTCTTGGACTTTATGATGACGTCGTCCACATACACTTCGATTTCTCGATGCATCATGTCATGGAACATTGTGGTCATTGCCCACATATAAGTAGCTCTGACATTTTTAAACCCAAACGGCTTCACTCTATAGCAATACGTTCCCCAAGGTGTAATAAAAGCAGTTTTCTCCGTATCTTCTTCGTCCATCAGGATCTGGTGATAACCCGCATAGCAATCTAAAAAAGAACCGATCTCATGCTTGGCGCAATTGTCGATTAATATGTGGATGTTTGGCAACAGGAAGTCATCATTTGGACTGGCTTTGTTGAGGTCTCTGTAATCCACACACACCCTGGTTTTTCCATCTTTCTTCGGAACGGGCACAACATTTGATAACCAGGTGGGGTACTTAATAACTCGTATGACCTTTTCCTCAAACTGCTTATTCACCTTTTCTTTTATCTTCACGCTGATGTCCATTTTGAACTTTCTCAACTTTTGCTTCACTGGCCGGCATTCAGGATAAATAGGCAACTTGTGTACCACCAAGTCAGTACTAAGTCCAGGCATGTCATCATAGGACCAAGCAAAAATGTCCTTGAATTCGTGCAGCAACTTTATTAACTCTTCCCTGAGGGAGGTTTCTAAATGTGCACTGATTTTCGTCTCCCAGATATTATCTTTGCTCCCCAAATTGATGGATTCTGTCTCACTTAAGTTCGGTTTGGGTTTTTCCTCGTGTTGATTCACATCCTTACTTATTTCCTCCAGGGTTTCCTCATCCTCCTATTCTATCTCACTATCATTCTCAATTTCTTGTATAATAATTCAATTGTCAGAACTGGGTCGGGAATTCTTCATGCATGACATATCATCAGAATCGGCACATATGGAACTATACAAAAGAAAGAAAAAAAATAGAAATAAGGCAAAGAATGAAGAAAGAAGAAAAACTGCATTTCATTGATATTCCAAAGATGAACAAAGTTTGGGTACATTCTGATTTCCATGGGGGTGGGGGACTACAGAAAGTAAAATTGCTTTTGGGGGGGAATGATGATGAATTTCAAAAGCTAACTACCAAGAATCCTTCCTGATTGGGAAAGGAGTGGCTTCCCAGTTGTTGAGAGCAATACCAGATCCCACGAACTGAACGTCTATCTTGCTAGTACCCTCCCCTATTTCTACCATGTTCACGTCCCCAAATAACATTTCGAACCTCATCAAGATCTCCTTATCAGGTTTGGTCTCAGCATACCTAGACGCAGCAGATGTCAGATGTCGTTTTGTACCAAGCTTGGCAAAGCTGTCGGACAGTTTTGGGATGGGTTTAGGAAGGGTCCTGTTTTTCTTTTTGGTTCTCTGGGCTTTTTGGATGTCGGCGTGGGTGGGTTTGAATCCCAAGCCGAAGGTGTCTTTGTTCACCGGCAGATGGACTGGTTGAGTTATTCCTTGCAAGGCTATTCCTAGCCCTTTCCCTGGTGTAAATCCATTTTTAAGCATCTCCCTGGCTACCATCACAGCGGTATGTGCCACTGTAGGGATTGGAAATTTCTCACCTTCAACAATCTTGTTCACTTCTACAGTATCTGTCACCTGGTATACCAAGGGACCCTTGTCTCCATCCACATCCTCGAAGGGCATTATGGCATTGCAGGTGTCTCCCTCTCCATGCACTGTGATTTCTTGTTGCTCCCATTCGAACTTAACCATCTGGTGCAAGGATGATGGCACGGCTTTGGCTGCGTGGATCCATGGTCGACCCAACAATAGATTGTAGGACACAACAATGTCTAACACCTGAAACTCCATCGTAAAGTCTACTGGCCCAATGGTGACCTCGAAAATGATATCCCCCAAAGTGTTCTTACTTCCTTTGTCAAACCCTCTCACATTCACACTATTCCTTCGGATTCTGTCAGGATTGATATTCAGCTTTCCAAGAGTCGAAAGCGGACAAATGTTTTCACTTGATCCATTATCTATCAACTCCCGAGTGACCACCGATTCTTCGTTTTTCACAGTAAGGTAGAGCGCCTTGTTATGTACAGTCCCCTCAATAGGCAATTCACTATCTGAGAACGTAATCTTGTTGGACTCAAAGATCTTGTTGGTAATCTTCTCGAGATGATAGACCGAGATCTTTTCAGGGACATGCGCCTCATTCAATATCTTCATCACTACTTTTATGTGTTCCTCCGAATGGATCAACAATGAGAGCAAAGAGATTTGTGTGGGTGTATTCCTCAACTGTTCTACTATTGAGTAGTCTTGAGATTTTATCTTCTTGAGGAATTCTTCTGCTTCTTCTTCGGACACAGGCTTCTTCATATGACTCTCTTTCACCACCTTCATTTTTCTTAACTCTTCCGGGCAAAACACCTCCCGGAACGAGTTAGACCGTGTGTCTCGTTGATCTCTCTAGTCACTTCTTTTCCTTTGTACACTACTGCCACCTTGTTGTAGTTCCAAGGTATAGTCTTAGTATCTACCACCGGCATCTGCACCACCGGCCTTATAATTACCGGTTCCATGCACACACATTTCACTGTCAACACTGGTTTCACACCCGGCACCACAACTTTCAAAGTCTCCACCGCTGGTTGCTTTTTCACTGGTTCTTCAGCTATCACTTTTCGTTTCTCAATTTCCTTTCCTACTTTGCTGCTGGCTTTTATCATCATGACCGACTGGGATGGCTTCCGGCTGCTCTCCTCTTGTGCCAACTCTATCATATGTGCTTCATGATGAGATGGCAGTGGATTCTAAGTAATGTCCGGAGCCTCTGGAGCTTGTACCTCAATCCTCCGACTATCAATGAGCTCTTGAATAGCAGTCTTCAAATGCCAACATTTCTCAGTGTCGTGTCCCGGTGCCCCAGAGCAATACTCGCACCTGACCGACTGATCGATATTTCTTGGGGGTGGGTTCGGAAGCTTTGACTCGATTGGACTCAACATCCCCAATTGCTTCAATCGGTGATAGAGGTTAGTATAGGATTCCCCCAACGGGGTGAATGTTTTCTTCGCCTAGTTTCTGTTCCTCATCTCCGGGTCGGGCCTGAAGTTGGGTTTGTTCGGGTTTCTGTAAGTTCTAGAAGATGGGTAGGTATTTTGTGTGTGATAAACATTCTGCGGGGCCTGGGCTCGCCATACCTGTGGTGGTGGTGGATAAGTTTGGGCTTGTGGATTATGGTAGTGTGGGGTAGTAAGTGGGTAGTATGGTGGAGGTGGGTTGTATGGTGTTGGTGGGTTGTATATTGTTGGTGGGTATGGATGATATGGTCGAGGCGTGTGATGGTATTGGCTACGATTCCAGGGTTTACTCTCCACAACCGACACTTCTTCTTTCTTCTTCTTCCCAATGGTTCCTCCACTCCTTGTCTGAATGGCCTGATTTGTGGCCTTAATCGCAGAAAAAATCATAATCTTGTTAGTTTTCAATCCTACTTCCATAAAACTTCCCATTTTTACGACTTCATTTAAATTCTTGCCAATGGCTGACACCAGATGTCCATAGTAGGTAGGCTCCAAGGCCTGCAAGAAACAGTCTACCATTTCACTTTCTTTCATCGGCGGATCCACCCTCGCCGCTAGTTCTCTCCACCTAAAACCGTACTCTCGAAAGCTTTCACCAGGTTTCTTTTCCATCTTAGTGAATGACAATCTATCCGGTATGATTTCCAAATTGTACTGAAAATGGTTAGCAAATGCTTGTGCGAGATCATCCCAGATGAACGATCGGGTGTGATCTTGGCGCGTGTACCATTCCAATGCAGAACCACTCAAACTTAGGCTAAAGTACACCATCAGAAGCTCATCTCTTCCCCCTGCACCCCGCATCTTACTGTAGTATCCTCTAAGATGGACCACCGGATCTCCGTGTCCACTGTACATGTCAAACTTCGGCAACTTGAACCCGATAGGGAGTTGCACTTCTGGAAATACACATAGGTCTTTGTACGCCACACTTACTTGTCCCCCTAGCCCTTGTATGTTACGAAAGGACTGCTCCAAACTCCTCATTTTTCTGGCCATCTCCTCCTGTTCTAAGTTCCTAACAGGTTTCTCTTCGATTGCCTCCATCAATGGGGTGTGGGATTCATGCTGCCGAAAGGTTGGTTTAGGCGGGTAATAATGGGTATCTTGTACATGAAACAACGGTTCACTGGGGTGGCACTTGTTTTGATAGTGGCGGTGGTACCTAAGAGGTGGAGGCATAGTAGTGGTGATAGTCTGGATATGTAGAGGACGAGTTCATAGTGGGTGGCTCAGGGTTAGGATTGGTTGGAGGGATGTATGCGGGGTTAGCGGGATAAGTAGGTAAGGGTTGACCTCTCGACCAAGCCTGGTACATCTCAGCCATCTGCTGTTTAAGCTTGTACATTTCTTCTTTCACTCCCGCCACGTCCACAACTTCCTCCTCTTGGACGGGGTCCATGACTGTTAGTTCAATTTCTTGAGATTCGGCCTTTGTCATTGTCTTAGATCTTGTGTTGTAGGGATGAGTAGCCAGCATGCCAGTTGACAGCTAGAACCTGGATCTCATAAATAGCAACACCCGTTAGTAGTTAGCACATAAAGAGATAGGATGCAACGATTTGGAATAATCACATTTTGCCTTTGATCGTCATGCATCATCCCAGCATTTGTTTTATTTTGAACCAATCTCATCATTTTTTTTCTTTTTCTTTTCTTTCTTCTTTTTCTTCTTTTCTTCTCTTTTTTCTTCTTTTTCTCTCTTTTTAGTCTTCTTTTTTTTTTCTTTCTTCTTTTTGTTCTTTTCTTTTCTTTTTTCTTCTTTTTCTCTCTTTTTAGTCTTCTTTTTTTTTCTTTCTTTCCTTTCCCTTTTTTTAACTTCTTTATTGATTTACGTTCCTATTTATTTGCCTATCGTAAGTAAAGAATTGACATAAAGCAAAAGTATTGACAACAACTCTTGATTTCTCATTGATAGTTCAAACATCGGTTTACAAGAGGGTGTTGTGCTATTAATAGAGAATGCATGCCCTATGAGTACATTAATACTACTAGTGCCTGCGAGACATCCTTCGGTCTTGCCGCGGGCCTATATGCTAATCCCTTTTGGAGCCTATCTTGGTCGGACATGACTTGCTGCACAAAGAATTTCACTGCTGACACAAATGTTGCCCGTGACATTTCTTCACATAGCTGGCTCTTCTGGGTGATGTACTGAGCAATATGAACAATTTTCTCTCGAATGACCCCTTTCTCTTGAAGCAATCGGCTGATCTGTTCGGTGCGAGCATCTAAAGTGCGTTGGTTCTTCTTTTGTATTTGTTGTAGCTCAAACTCTAGCCGAGCCATAGTTGTGTAACAATGTTTTCTTTCTTCTTCGAGATCTTTGATGACCTTGTTACTTTTGACAGTGGCTGTAACAATCTTCTTTCTCAGTCGAGCTACCTCAAACTCATGTTTATCCTGTAGCTGCTGAACCAACTTGGCTCTTTCCTCGACATCTTTGGCCAGTTGCTTCCAAGCCCTGACTAACTCCTTTTCTGCTTTGTCTAAGTCAAAGTTGTAGTCATTCACCTTGCGCCGAAGAGTTTCAATCAATCTCTAGTCTCGGGCTAAGCGAACAGGGGTCTCGGATGCAAATTTCATTTTAGCAATTTGAGCCTTCAGCATTTTATTTTCTTTCTTCAGCTGCTTTTTCTCCCCTTCGTCGGATGCTGCCTGCAAACCACTCTCAAACTGGAGATTTCTCAATTGTTCTTCCAGCAAGCTGATATTGGCCTTATATTCACTTTCTTTGGCCGCCCAATTCCTGTTTTCTTAGATTGCTCCACCAGATCTTGCAAGTGAAGTCTTTTCGATGGCCTGTTATGCTCAATACCCCATCGATACCATGCGGAATACCCTGACGATACTTCACCTTGAGCTCTGTTCTGCACACAAGTCTCTACCTTCAAGTTCTGACATTCATTCCAAATCTGTCGGACCTTTGCTTCCGGGAATTGCCCGTCCGGACTAATCTCTATTACTTGCAAACTGAGGTCCCCATCCTTTGGTATAACTTGACATCTACCGAGCGGTCGCAGTGCCCTGTACGGAGCATAAGGCTGGATACATTGTAAACCCATGATCAAAAAGTGTGACCCTTCTGTTGGCATATAAATCACCTCATCGTGGGGCAACCAATCATATGCGATCTGGCCGTCAGTCAATGATCATAGATGTGAAATCCAATCCTTTACTCCTTCTGGCAACTTAACTTCTTTTGTTCTCGTGTAAAATTCTTCAAGGCACGTTCTTCCAGTCGGCCCATAGCTTGAGAATGAAGAATGATGGCATAGATGTTCTATCAACCAGATTTGCAAAATCAAGTTGCATCCCTCAAAGAAGTTGGCTCCCACTTTACATGTAGTCAAGGCATGGTAGATGTCTGCTAAAATCATTGGAGTCAGAGTACAATTATCTTGTACTACCAATGTGCTTGCTACCCTAGCATTATTGATGTGCCCATCTTTTCTTGAAAATATGATAACCTCGAGAAATGCCACTAAGTACGCAAATCGTCGTTGCTCCTCCCATTTTGCCCGGTTGGACTTGCTATAGAGCTTGTTCGTGGAGTCGTTGAAACCCCCGACATGTCCATATCTGCTATAAATGAAGTTCAGGGAGCAAAATCCGTTGGCTAAATCCTCATTGTAGATATTTCTAGCAATGTTCAAAGAGTCCAAGAAGCGGTGCACCGTTACTGCTCTCGGGGCCACCAGGTATTTTTCTTTCAAGGGGACCTCATTCTTCCCTATGTAAAAAGTAATTTCCTCCAGAGTGGGAGTGAGCTCAAAGTCCGTAAGATATAGTACATTGTGTGCAGGATCCCAATATGTGACTAGTGCTCTAATTATGTCGCCTCGGGGAATTATGTCCAATAAGCCCGTGAGATCTTTTAAGTAGCCCTTGACCCAATTTTGGCCTTCTATTCCCATGTCGTTCCACAATAGTCTTAGCTCCAAAGGGATTTTGTTCATTAAGGCGAAAGGTTCATTCTGTATTGTGCTCATCCTGCACATTTATTAAGGCGATTTTATTTAGAAAAGAGAAAAATCTTTTTCAATGCAAATTTTATTTTTGAAAGAAACATGACTCTTTAAGTGGCCATTTTTGCCAGAACAGCCTTCCGGCGTACTTTCAGAACATTCGGTTATTTCCAAAAATAGCGATCACTCCGATTATTTGAAAACGAAAAATATTTTTGGTCTTTTTTTCTAAAAAGGTGGTTGGACCCGTTCAAGGATTGCCTACGTATCCCGCCTAATGGCGAGAATCAAACCTGCGTAGTTCGGTCAGATTAGTTGACCAATTATTTCACCGACCAAAGCCATTTTTTTTTCAAAATTTTAGATTTTCTGATTGTACTTTTTCACTAGTTCTTATTTCTCTCTCTCTTTTCTTTCTTTTGAACACTTTTCTATACTCGGGAATTTTTCGGTCCGCATAACAATCAAGGACAATAAAAATGCAACACATAATATGCTCGGTCTTTTAATTACCGGGTCACCTGTCCTAGACGGACCCAACCCCTGTGTTGAGTCCCCTAAGTCAGATATGATGCAAATAATCGTCCTATATCTATGTTCAACATTTTAAAGTTTCATAGAGTGCTAGACCGTGTCCCCGAGCGGACAACTCGAATCGAGTAGGGGGCTCCGTACTGGTGACTCGCGGAGTCAATCGGCTTTGTAACTTATCTAGCCTCTGTTTCTTAGTTCATGTGTAACTTAGCAGTAAGGGGAGTCTCAACCATTAAGCACATCCCCGGGGGTGACGAAGAGAAGGGTTTTTCGGCACAATTTATATACAATCCACGTAATATCAAAGCGGTAAAACACATAGCATATTGTTCAAATCATATAACAAAGTCAAATAATATCAAGGACGGCGATTCTAAGGAGCTCGAGTTCTTAAACCCTGAAACCGAAGTTCTGGGTTTGGGTCCCCAGCAAAGTCGCCAGAGCTGTCACACCTCCCTTTTTACTACCCCCACATTCACCTGAAAAAGGCTTTTGTACCGATCCGTTTGGAAAGATACGTAGGGTATACCTCAGTGTTCAAATACCCGAAATGGATATAACAACAAAGAGGAAGGCGCTTTTCCACATAAAGGACAATCGGTTCAGGATTTTTACTGATTTCCCTTTTTAGGGAGACCATTATACCCTTTAATCTCTGCAAAATTGCAGAAATCAGGGGTACAAATGACTCTCATGTCCCTATGTGTTCTATGTAATTCACCATTTTACCAATTTCTTTTCCTTTTGTGCCCTTAAAGACACTACTGAATTACCCGACCTACCTAGGTCAGGTTTCAGCATTTCTGGACTTATTTAACTCATGGCCAGTCCTGGCATTGGTATTTAAGGACTGGCCAGTTCTATCTTAAAGAACGATTTCATTTTTAACCCTTTTTGTTTCATTTTCTGTTAATTAAAGAGAGTTTATTTCAATTAAAGTTAATTGCAGGACTACCCTGCTTTATTCTTATACTTGGCCTATTTAAAATATAGCCAGTCTCAAGTTGAGACTTGGCTTGGGCAATTGAAGCCCATTTACTGAATACAGGCTGGGCTAAGGCTTTGCAGACCTAGCCACCAGTGATTCAGGGCTCAAATGAGCCTTGGTAAGTCCGAACTTGCAGACTTGAACCACTTGTTACACAATTAGCCCCTTTAAGGGTGGGCCAATGTGCTGGATTTTGCAGAGTTGGTTAATTTGCAAAATTGACCACTCTTGGTCACTTATTTATCTTATAACCTTATTTTGATTTTCAGTTTTAACCTATTTCAAAACTAACCATTTTATGAAACTTAGCACTAACAGCTATAACCAATTCCCCTAAGGTTAATGGGTATTAATCACTGCTCACCCTAACAATAAACTATTGCAAACTCAGTCATTTCAACATACAATTGCACACACAGTCACATGAGACCAAACATTTGTGCATCAATCAATTAAATCTCAGAAAGGAAATTTGATAGTGTTGAATCTTAATCAATCAATTCACATAACCCAATTTCATGTGGCAAAGAGTCAATTATTATCAATCAGACTTAGTTACAACCAATTCATGTCAGATGATACATTGAAAACCCCAGAAACCTTTAAAGTTCATGGGCATAGACACACATAGCAGCTAAATCTCACAAAACAGTTAACAAGAAGTGAAACATGGCTCATTTTTAGACATAAGGTCGATAGAATAACATAAGCATGGTAATCAGAATCTATTTTCAAGTACTAACCCTAGCTTGATATATACATGAAATAGACTAAGATGAAGATAAAGAGAGAAGAGACATGAGGAAACAGTGAAGAGGAATTCTACATCCATCATGCCAAGTAACAGAAAGAGAAGCGGAGTCAGATTAACATGCTTATTTTAGCATATGAAGGAACATAAGAGGTGGTATAAACCAATCATTAAAGAAAAGCCCCGGTTTTAATCATGAAATGAAGAAGAACAGGGAGACTTAGAGAAATAGACAGAGATAAAACAAAATAACCCTAATATAAGAGATAAAGGGGAATGGGGAATCAAAGGACTAATCCTAGAACTAAAATTAAACATGCCAAAAAGACAGAAGAGAAGAACATTCAAGCTATTGCAAGCTAACAAAAGTCAACTTAATATAGAGATAAGAAAGAATGAAAGTCAAACAACCCGACTAGAACTAGAGCCAAACATGCAAAGAAGATATTGAAGACCAACAAGATGAAGAACCCTAACACTGACAGGAGATGAAGAAGAACAAGAATATCAAGGTCAAATCTTCAAAATAGAGAAACAAACAAGATCCAAACAATGAAAACAGAAGAAAAAACATGAAAATAAACAGACAAAAGAAAGCAATAAAACACAAAAGGGTAAGGGGACTTAGCTTGCAGGGCCGGTCCCCTGAGCTTCCCTTTTCACTCTTTTCACTCTCTTCTTTTTCAGTATCTTTCAGACTCTTTTCTTTGTTTCTTTTTCTTTATTTCTTTTTCTGATTTTTCTTTTTAGACTTCAAGATGAAGACTTTTGGTTTTTTTTGTTTGGAGTGGGGTGTTTGGAGAGGGGTAAAGGTTAGATTTTGGGAAGAAACTAGGTTTGAGTCGCCGGAGTTAGGATTCCGGCAACTTTCTTTTGGATATTCAAGAAACTCGGGGTATATTCGTGGGAAGCCAAGGTTATAGGGGGATAGATCGGACCATGGTGGTTCTTTTAGTGTTGGTTTGGTGTAGTTTCTCATAGATTGTGGTCACCGGAGGTAGATTCCGATGACCGTGCAATCAATAACAGGGGAGGTTTTTTAGGGTTTTTGGGTGGTCTGAGGTGAAGAAGATAAGAGGAGAAGAGGGGAGGTAAAGGGATGGCTGGAGACCACCGTGGGAGGTGGTGGCCAAGGGTTGCAGAAGAGGGAGGATGAAGAACATGATGAAGGAGAGGGAGAGCCTAGGCGGCTAGGGTTTGGATATTTTGCAAATGGATGGTCTGCCACAGACCAAAGCCTTTTATAGTTGAGGCGACTAAGGTGATCTGGGCCGTTGATTTGATGAAGATCAACGGCCATTACTTGCATTACATAAACGGTGTCGTCTCAATGCCAATGAGACCCACACTCTCAACCATTAGATCAATTTAAGCAGACGGCTAAGATTTGATCTTGCATTTTCAATTGATTAATTAATTCCGTTAATTATCTCAGCCGTTGGATTTGGCCTGATGAACGGCTGAGATCACTGGCATCTACTGAGATGGACCGGCTCTTTGGGCCAAAGTACTTGGGCCTTTAATTTCAGGTGCCTTCTTGGCCCAATTCTTATTGCACCCATGTATTTTGTATTTTTTTTCTAGTATTTTAATTATTTTTTATGTATTTTCTTGTTGTGTTTTATTTCATATTTATATTCTTTTCCAATTACTCAAATTCTTTTAATTTCCTATTTTTTCCATTTTTTTGATATTTTTGCTATTTTCTACTATATTCCGCTAATTAAAACTATTTTTGTTAATTTTCTTATTAATTACTTAAATCAAACAATGCAAATATTTAACCTATTATTTTTTTTAATTTTTCTAATTTCCAGTTATTCAAACACACAAAATGTAGCTAATTTCAAACAAAGTGTGCAATTACACTCAAAAATATATATATTTTTATTTTATTTTAATTTTGGAACTTATTTACCTAGTGCAAAAATCATGTGCTCACAGTCTGTACTTGTCCTCCAGAATCTATTGAGTTAGGAAAGAGTCTCTCATTTGTTCCTTCTTGTCATGCGATTTGTTCCTCAAATACTGATTGAACTTCTACTCTGTCCTTTCGCAGATGGTAAGGACACGAGCTTCTTCGTCCGCTGACCAGCAGCCTGAGCCCCAGGCAGCTCCCGTGAGGGGCAGGGGCCGAGGTTGTACCTGAGGCCGTGGTAGGGGCAGAGCTCAGCCCCCGGCAGCTATTCCAGAGGTGGAGCCTCATATTGAGACTAGCGAGGAGGTTCCAGTCCCAGCAGCTCCAGTGGGCCCAGCTCAGGTCCCAGGAGAGGCTTTATTTACCCCGGATCTTCGGGAGACTTTGGTTAGGATAGCGGGATTTATGGGCAGCGTTTCCAGAGCAGGCTTATTACCAGTTGCACCAGCCGCTTCTGAGGCTGGAGGAGGGGCCCAGACTCCTATTGCTCGTACTCCGGAGCCAGTAGCTCCTCAGCCTCAGGCACCAGTGGTTCAGCCAGCTGTGGCCACTCAGTCAGGTACCACAACTCAGGCCGGAGATGGAGCCGCCATGACTTCTGATTCTTTTTGGAGACTTGATCGGTTCTCCAAGATGTTAACCACTACCTTCAGCGGTGCCACATCGGAGGATCCTCGGGATTTCTTATTCGGTTGCCATGAGATTCTCAAGACTATGGGGATCGTGGAGTCCAATGGAGTTGACTTCTGTACATTTAGGCTTTCAGGATCCGCCAAGACTTGGTGGAAAGATTTCTGTTTGACTCGACCAGCAGGGTCCCCGACTTTATCATGGGATCAGTTTGCAGAGTTATTTCTGGAGAAGTTTCTCCCTATTACTCAACGGGATGCACTTCGGAGGCAGTTTGAGCGCCTCCAGCAGGGTACTATGACTGTCACTCAGTATGAGACAAAATTTGTTGATTTGGCACGTCATGCAGTGATGATACTCCCCACAGAGCGGGAGAGGGTCCGCAGGTTCATAGATGGGCTTAATCAGCCAATTAGACTTCAAATGGCTATGGGAGTGGGGAGTGATATATCATTTAAGGAGGCAGCTAATGCAGCACGTAGAGTTGAGATGGCTCTTGCCCGGGGAAGTGGTTATTCTTGAAACAAGAGGCCTCGTCATTCAGGCAGGTTTAGTGGTTCTTCTTCTGGTGGCAGGGAATCTATTGATAGGGGCCAGTCTTCCAGGCCTTTCCATTCCGTCCTTCAGGCTTCACAGGGTGGACCAGGCGATCATGGGTTTCGTGAGCAGTATTCAGATCAGTCTCCTATTAGTGCTCAGCCTCTTCAGAGTGTTCGTGGAGGCCATTCAGGTCGTCAGGGCCAGCGGCCCCAGCACCCTAAGAGTTGATACGGTTGTGGTGACCCAGGTCATCTTGTCAGGTTCTTCCCTCGAACGATGGGCAACACTCAGCAGCGGTGCCCTCATCCCATGATTCTGGCCCCAGCTGACCCACAGCCTGCCCAACCAGCCAGAGGTAGGGGTAGAGATCATAGAGGTGGAGGTCGAGACCGTAGAGGTAGAGATCGTCCAGCCAGAGGTAGAGGTCAGCCAGTTGATGATCGTCCTAGGAATGTAGCTCAGAGGGGAGGTGCTGATCCTCGATTTTATGCCTTACCAGCCAGGCCAGAGGCAAGGGCATCATATGTCATGATTACAGGTATCATTCTTATTTGTGGCAGAGGTGCTTCAGTATTATTTGACCCTAGGTCTACAATTCATATGTGTCTTCCTACTTTGCACCGTACTTGGCCATATCTAGCTGTGCTCTGGATATTCCAGTTTATGTGTCTACACCGGTGGGCGACTTCATTGTAGTCGATCAGGTGCATCATTCGTGCGTAGTTATCTTTGGGGGGTCTTGAGACCCGTGTTGATCTGTTGCTTTTGGACATGGCGGATTTCGATGTCATATTGGGAATGGACTAGTTGTCCCCATACCATGCTATCCTAGATTGTCATGCCAAGACTGTGACCTTGGCCTTGCCAGAATCACCCCGACTAGAGTGGAAAGGTACCTCAAGCCACTCCGTTCGCACTGTTATCTCTTATGTTAAGGCTCGACATATGGTCGAGAAGGGGTGTCTAGCTTATCTGGCTTATGGTCGTGATTCCAGCGCAGAAGTTCCTTCTATTGAATCAGTCCCTATTGTACGGGAGTTTCCTGAGGTTTTCCCTTCAGACCTGCCGGGCATGCCACCCGACAAGGATATTGATTTCTGTATTGATCTGTCACTGGGCACTCAGCCCATCTCTATTCCACCCTATCGTATGGCCCCACCATAGTTAAAAGAGTTAAAAGATCAGTTGCAAGACCTTCTTGAGAAGGGCTTTATCAGGCCCAGTGTTTCCCCCTGAGGAGCACCTGTGTTGTTTGTGAAGAAGAAAGATGGCTCGGTACGGATGTGTATTGATTACCGGCAATTGAACAAAGTGACGATAAAGAACAAATATCCACTATCGAGGATTGATGATTTGTTCGTCCAGCTCCAGGGAGTGAGGGTGTTCTCAAAAATAGACTTGAGGTTAGGCTACCATCAGCTGAAGATCAGGGAGGCTGACATTCCTAAGACAGCCTTTCGCACTAGATATGGACATTATAAATTCTTGGTCATGTCTTTCGGGTTGACCAATGCCCCAGCAGCATTCATGGAGTTTGATGAATCGGGTATTCAGGCCTTCCTTAGATCTGTTCGTGATAGTCTTTATAGATGACATTCTGGTATACTCCCACAGCCAGGAAGAGCACGAGCAGCACCTCAGAGTGGTTCTTCAGACTCTGAAGGATAATCAGCTATATGCCAAATTTTCGAAATATGAGTTCTGGTTGAGTTCGATGGCATTTCTGGGCCACATTGTATCAGTGGAAGGTATTCAGGTAGACCCAAAGAAGATTGAGGCAGTCCAGAATTGGCCTCAACAAGCTTCAGTGACTGAGATACGGAGTTTCTTGGGGTTAGCCGGTTACTACCGTCGATTTGTAGAGGGGTTTTCTTCTATTGCAGTCCCAATGACCAGGTTGACCCAGAAGGGTGCTCAGTTCCAGTGGTCAGATGAGTGTGAGGCGAGCTTTCAGAAGCTCAAAACATCTTTGACTACAGCACCGGTCCTAGTGTTGCCTTCCAGTTCGGGGATGTATATGGTGCATTATGATGCTTCACGTATTTGCTTGGGTTGTGTATTGATGCAGGAGGGGCTAGTTATTGCATGTGCTTCACGTCAGCTGGAAAATACATGAGGAGAATTATCCAGTTCATGATCTTGAGTTGGCAGCAGTGGTTCATGCCTTAAAGATCTGGAGGCATTATCTATATGGTGTGACATGCGAGGTGTACACTGATCACAAAAGCCTACAGTACTTGTTCAAGCAAAAGGAGTTGAATTTACAACAGCGGAGATGGTTAGAGTTACTAAAAGACTATGATGTTACTATCTTATATCACCCATTTAAGGCCAGTGTGGTGGCCGATGCATTGAGTAGAAAGTCCGCCAGCATGGGTAGTCTTGCATTCATTCCGGTCAGTCAGAGACCATTTGCTCTAGATGTCCAGGCCTTAGCCAACCGGTTCGTGAGATTAGACATTTCTGAGCCTAGCAGGATGTTAGCCTGCACGGTCGCTCATTCTTCTCTATTAGAGCGTATCCGTGAAAGGCAATTTGATGATCCTTATTTGCGTGACCTGAGTGATACAGTACAGTAGAGAGGAGCCACGAAGGTAACTCTAGATGATGACGGAGTATTGAGATTGTAGGGGCGAGTTTGTGTGCCCAACGTTGAGGGGATTCGAGAGTTGATCTTAGCCGAGGCCTACAATTCACGGTATTCTATTCACCCGGGCGACGCGAAGATGTACCAGGACTTACGACAGCACTATTGGTGGCACAAGATGAAGAAAGATATCGTTGCGTATGTCGCTCAGTGTCTAAATTGTCAGCAGATGAAATATGAGCACCAGAGGCCTGGTGGTGTATTCCAGAGAATCTAAATTCTCGAGTGGAAATGGGAGCGGATCACTATGGACTTCATTACTGGACTTCTTGTGACTCGGAGGAAATTTGACGCTATTTGGGTCATTGTGGATAGGCTGACCAAGTCATCACACTTCATTCTAGTATCTGTATCCTACTCATCGGAGAGGTTAGCAGAGATTTACATCAGAGAGATTGTTCGACTTCACGGGGTGCCGGTGTCTATTATCTCTCATCGGGGTATACAGTTTACCTCGCGGTTCTAGAGAGCGGTCTAGCAGAAGTTAGGCACCCAGGTTCAGCTGAGTACAACTTTTCATCCTTAGACAGATGGTCAGTTCGAGAGAACTATTCAGATTCTAGAGGACATGCTTCGAGCCTGTGTTATTGATTTCGAAGGCTCGTGGGACCAGTTTCTGCCATTAGCAGAGTTCGCCTACAATAACACCTACTAGTCTAGCAACCAAATGGCCCTGTATGAGACATTGTATGGTAGGCGATATCGATCTCAAGTCGAATGGTTTAAGCCGGGAGAGGCTCGGTTGTTGGGTACAGACTTAGTTCAGGAGGCCTTGGGTAAGTTCAAGACTATCCAGGAGAGATTGCGTCCAGCTCAGTCCAGACAGAAGACTTATGCGGATCGTTAGGTTCGAGATGTAGATTGCATGGTTGGTGAGCGGGTATTGCTCCGAGTGTCGCCTATGAAGGGCGTGATGAGGTTCGGGAAGAAGGGCAAGCTCAGCCCTAGGTATATTGGTCCATTTGAGTTTCTAGACCGAGTGGGTGGGGTAGCTTACAGACTAGCTCTGACGCCTAGCTTATCAGCCGTGCATCCAGTTTTTCATGTATCTATGCTTCGGAGATACCACGGCGATCCCACACATGTGTTAGACTTCGGTATTGTCCAATTGGACAATGATCTATCCTACGAGGAGGAGCCGGTGGCCATTCTAGACCGGCAGGTTCGACAGTTGAGGTCGAAGAGTTATCCTTCTGTGCGTGTTTAGTGGAGAGGTCAGCCTCCTGAGGTATCAACCTGGGATTCCGAGTCTGATATGCAGAGCCGCTACCCACATTTATTCCCCAACTCAGGTACCTCCTTCTCTTGTCCGCTCGAGGATGAACGGTGGTTTTAGAGGTGGAGGATGTGACTACCCAAAGGGTCATCACCTACTTTCCTCACTTGTTCCGCACTTCTGAGGCCTTAAAAACCTCATTCTATGTTGCCTTGATTTACGTGCACGATCCAAGCATGTAGCCGGAAATATTTTGTGATAAAATATATGAATTCTATGAGAAACGTGAGGAAAAATGATATTAATATTGATATGGTTGACTTCAGTCAACAATTTTGGTAAACAGACCCGGACTCGAGATCGGACGGTCTCGGAAGGTCCGTAGGAAAATATGGGACTCGGACATGCGTCCGGAGTCGAATTCTGAGGCCTAGAGCCTAAGTTATGGATTTTTCTATGAAATTATTTTTGCTGTAATTATTAAAGGAAAATGAATTAAATGACCTTGGTATTGGGCTCGTATTTTGGTTCCGATGCCCGGTACAAGTCTTAAATATTATATATGTGCTTTCCTGCAAAGTTTGGTGACATTTGGATGTCGTTTGATATGTTTTGGACCTTGAGTTCCAAGTTTGAAAGTTTTGAAAAACTAAAAGAATGATAATCATGAACTTGAGGATTGATTTGATGAAATCGATGTTATATTGGCGATGTGATCGCACGAGCAAGTTTGTAATATGTTTTTGATGTTGTGTACATGTTTGGTTTGGAGCCCGAGGGCTCGGGTAAAGTTTTGATAGGCCGTTGGTTCAATTTCTTAAATTTTACACAGCTGGTTTTTCACCCAGTTGGTATCTTCGTAAATGCGAAGATTTTCTCGCAATTGCAAGAAGTCCCAGACTGGCCTTGATTCGCAAATGCGAACCATACTTCGCAAATGCAAAGTTGGCAGGGTTGAGCATTGGTTCGCAAATGCAAAGTTTACTTCGCAAATGCGAGGCCTTAAATGTTTCGCCTGGCTTCGCAAATGCGAAGAATTTGTCGCAAATGCGAAGGCCTCTTGACCCAACCTTGTTCGCAAATGCGAACATAATGTCGCA